>JAXCGZ010010081.1:0-49807 GCA_037179515.1 Halocaridina rubra | reverse complement strand
GTTCATATTTTGTTATACCTAATACAGTTTATGTTCTGAGGGCTACTACTTTTATTTTCTGCAAATTGTGATAAAATAATGCACTCATAATTTTTTTCATATCTGTTGCTTGGGTGCAGTGGGGTCTTGCCATGAGATGAAGCAGTGGGAGTAAAGCAGCTATGGCTATGGGGCCCCACAGCAGATGAACTTTCTGCTTACACTGTGGATAACCCAATCTGTGTAGCTTGGGGTCATTCTTGTGACCATTTATACCTCCCAAGAGGAATTGGATGAGTGGGTTTTCTTGTGTGTTCTTTGACTTATCCATTTATTTTGCTAGGGGTATTGTGGCTGTTGTATTTGTATGTATGTATTATTTGTAAATGCAAATCAGTGTTTTTTCTCTTTCTCTTTATAGCAATGGCTATATCGCCTTGGTTGCAATCCCTATCAAATTTCTGTGGTACTGTGTTCAAGAAGTATCCCATCGACCTTGGTGGAATATTGCAGTTTGTTGCAAACCAGCTGAAACAGGAAAAGTCGATAGATCTTCTTATACTAAGAGAAATTGTACAGAAAATGGGTGGCATAGACACTTTAGAAGATCTTACTTCCGAGCAGGTGGGAAGTCTTTTATACACTGAACTAGAAATATTTCCAATTTATTTACAGATGTGATACAAAATTTAGTATGTGTATCTCTGTGGTTGGTACTTCTAATATAATTGATCTTGAATTGTATTTAATGTTTTCAAAGAAAACTTGTATACACGGATATAACTATATTTCCTCATGCAGCTTGACGCAATGTGTGGAGGTGAACTTCTCCGTCGTGAGGCAGGACAGTATCAACAAGAGAGGAATATCAAGCGCTCTTCTGTGCGCTTGAAGGATGCTCTCCTTGAGAACGAATTGGCTATACCCTTATTGTTGCTTATGGCTCAACAGAGATCATCTATTGTTTACAACCAGAAAGAATCACCTCATCTCAAGCTTGTGGGCAAGCTCTATGACTGTGTAAGTATTTTATAGAACCTTATCGTCTGTAGTTTTCTTATGGTTTCACACACATGCAATACTCCATAGTAGTCTTCGTGCAGCCTATAGATATTTGTTTATATAAAGTTTTAAGTTTGACCTATACTCAGGTATTTTCCTAAGCTTAGAGGATTTTGGAGTTTGCTGCTGGAAAGATCTTGATATATATCTCAACATCTCCCAAAATATTATTCATGGTTTGGGACAGTATATCCATACGTGTGCTTGGTATTATTTCGAAGAAAAGTAACTGTTTGGTATGAAAGGATATGAAGGATACATCAAGTAAGGCTTTCCCAAGGAAACCTTGTTATCCAAAAGCGGCAATAGACTTACAAGGGATGGACTTACTCTGTGTATATAGAATATAATGTGGTATCATGTATGCAATATAATGTAATGTAACAGTATGAAAATATGCAATGAAAGAATGAATAAGGGTGCCATGAAATTGCGAATGTATATAAAAGCATACAAGTACTGCATAATTTGAAAGTTTTTCATTTTTGCTTTCTCAAGTGTGGGTTGTGACTCTCCAACTTTCATAATTGGGAATATCCATAAAAAATTGGAACCATTGTATCCCTTATGAAGTATGAATTTCAAGGTGTGTAATAGGACATGTTGTAAAGTGTAACATTGAGCTTGGATTTTAAAGGTTTTATAAATGCTTTTTATCAGGAAAGCACCTGGCTTTATAAACTACTTCTCTATTAACTAATTTTGGGGTCTGATTAACAGTCAGTGTTAAATGTGTTATAGAAGTATGACTTTTTAAGAATTGCTAATTTCAGTGGGGATATAGACGCATTTTTAAAGAAATAATTGGAGTCTTCAATGACTTTGAAAAGTGAATTTACGCGATAGAGACTAATGTGTGTGGTTTTTTTTTTTATAATACTAGTTTTAAGGAAGGACTTTTAAGAAATTTATCTCTGTTATTTATAATAATTGCTTTCTCCTCGTCTTTTATAGTGCCAGGACACTATGGTACAGTTTGGTTCCTATCTGTTTCAAGTAGTGACCATTGAGGAGTTGAATGACCGAATGCCAGGCATTGGAGCACTTCTCTCTGACTGTCACATCAATTCTGATGTGGCATTTTTCCTGGCTCGACCACTCTTTATAAATATGTTAAATGTAAGTATGTTAGTAAAGCAGTTATATTAGGATAGTCCTTAGAGCAATGCTGTTCTTTTTATGCTTTACACTATTTTTATAGATTCTATCAAGAGAGAGTGGCTTTGCTTTTCAATTATTTGTAATATTATTTATGGCACAGTTTGTGATTACTGAATATACCACTATGGTAAATAAAGGCAACCTTTATGTTTGCATATAAAGTTCTTGTTACGAAGTTAATATGTTTCAATACTTTTTCAGTTAAAATATGATGAACTAAGAAGGCAGGATAGAACAGAAAAAAAATTGACAGTAGAACAGAAGAAGAAGCGTTACATTGAAGCGTGCAATGAAGTCTTTAATCCCATTGTAACAAAGATTAGACCACACTTCAGTCTGAAAGTAAGTATTTCTTTGAGTTGTAGTAACCTATGCAACATTTCAGAACTATTTAGTGTCCTATCTAGTGGTGGAAGAGAGCATTTCCCTACCATTTTTAGGTGGCAACCTCATGTCATATTCCTGGTGGTGGAACAGGTAGAAGTCTATTACTGTAGTTCTTTCACAATATTGTTGCCACGTTACATCCATGGGAGATGTCAGCAGCATTACTCTCGGCAAAATATGAAATTCCGGGAGGTTCCTTCTAATACAAATATAAAGTACATGTCCAGTAGGATAAATTCTTTTTTTTGGGGGGGTGATGAAATTTTCTTGTGTGTGTGTTTATCTCATTTGGAAAAAGAAAAAGAAAGAAAGAAAGAAAGATGGATGGGGAAGGTTGTGACTTTTCAAATATGAAGGGATAGTAAGAGATGTGTAATGAATGTGCCAGAATATTTGGTGTATTAGGTATAGGAAGAGATTGTAACACGAGTAAGATCTTATATCAAGCTGTCCTGGCCAGTCCTGTTCAAGTCCAAAAGACCTTCAGCTATGGTATCACAACTGTATTATTGTTCGAGGTATTGTGCTGAGTCGGGAAAGTGTTGCACCTGACAAACGTGGGTTCAATCATGACACTTGGAGTTAGGAATTGCATCCTTCTTTAATCCCCAAGCTCATACCTAGATCATCCAGTCTTAATCCCTAAGCTTCAACCTGACTGTGTCCACCCTCATTTGAATAGGACTAATTGTGCATTGAATCTTACAGGTATGGGAAGATATGGATCCCTCCTTTTTCCTTACGTTTTGGACTTTAACAATGTCAGACTTGGAAGTACCTGTTCATATATATGAAAAGGAAATAAAGAAAATTGATATTAATGTAAGTACAGTATTTTATATTTTTCTTTTATATCTTCCATCTATATAATTCTTATTTTTTATATTTTCTCTTTGTTTGACATTGTCATGCCTTTCTTATTTTCAATATTATTGGGTTTTTAGTATTAGGTAAGTTGAGACCTGTTCCAATGATTTTGAAGTAAGTCTTCACTGATTTTTAATTTTGTTTCATTAAGTTAATATTGAGAATTGTTTGCTTATTTCTCTAAACATTTGCTGTTAATACACTGTTTACTGTACATTATGTCTTTAAAGAAAATTTGGAAATTGTAACTTAGGGTAAATAAAGAACTTTTGGAGAATCGATTTTTCACATGAACTACTCAGTGTCATAAAGAATAAGCATTGTAATGAACCATATTAATAAATTTTTTTTAATGATATCTTTGCAGCCTTCCTCTAGTAAAAGAAAGAAAGACACAGATCGTCTCGTTTCACTCAGGGAGAAACTACAGGAGGAGGAGAAACGACAGAAAGAGCACGTAGAACGTGTCCGTGCTAGATTACAGCAGGTACACTGCTTATTATTATTGTTATTATTATTATTATTATTTTTTTTATTATAAGCCAAGCAACAAGACCAGCTGGAAAAAGTCACAATAAACCAGATGGCTCCAGTAGGGGAAGCAACATAATGAGAAAAATTAAAAAGAAAAAAAATATATACAGAATTATATAAAATGGTACAACTCAGTATTGCAGTACTGGTATTTTTCCACTATAATATTAAGAATTCAGCAATAACATCTGCTTAGTAAAAATTTACAAGTACCCAGACTTAAATTTATTTGTATTCTATACTGATATATTAGTTTTTTGCAGGAAAAGGATAAATGGTTCATGCTGAGAGCAGCCAGGTCACCTAAGAATGATACAGTGACAGCCTTCCTCCAGTTATGTCTCTTTCCACGTTGTACTTTTACTGCACTTGATGCTGTATATTGTGCAAAGTAAGCACATTAGAATCATTGTACTTCTCTCTTGCTTGTATAATTTCAATGTTTATTACTCAGTTATCTCACAAGTGTAAGGATATTTATTAATATACCTCAGATCCATCTACAAACTATTTCTCGGTAAGTAGTTTGTTATTTAGAATGAATCCTTATTACCAACATATACAGCAATGATACCTGAATTGCACATTAACTTATGGAGAAAATTATTATAATATAAAATTGGATTATAAACTTAGTACACTAAAATTTATATCAGCTCAATTTTTATATACCCACAATCATTATTATTAGCAAAGCTTACAGCAGTGACACCAGTGTAAACAACAAAAATTGTATATAAAGTCTTGACAGTTCCTTGTATCTATGTACATGCTTTTGCTGAAAGACGTGTATTTTTCTTACACAGATTTGTGAAGATGCTTCACGACCTGAAAACGCCAAACTTTTCAACTCTTATTTGTTATGATCGTGTAAGTTTCGATGAGAATTTTTTTGGTATGCTTTTTTTCTAATCTGGAATCAATTGTATTTGTAAAACTGAAAGCTATCTATTTTAATTTTTTGTCATGTTGCTATAGTTTAAATTTTTTATACTTATAATTGAATATTTTCGTAATTAGTTGTATTGGCGTATTCTGCTGCCATACAGGTATTTCGATATTGCATGGTAATATTCTGTGTAAGCTTCATGCTATAGTAATTGTATATCTTTTTTGGAATATGAAAATAAGTCGGTTAATCATGCATTTTACTCTTTGACAATTACTTATTGCAAACTTGTTTTTGTATTAATTGTGTGTTCTCTCCCAGTAATTTTGTCAGTTCCAACCAAAAGGAATAAGAGAGCACAGAGGTGTCCATAACATACTGCCTTCCCCTCTTATCTTGCCACAGAGCAGTGATAGGCAGTGGTTGGTGAAGTATTGTTTAATTCTGGGATTCTGCTGGTTTCAGTAGGATATGGCATTCAGTTGTTTAAAAAAAGTTCCTCTTTTCATGTTATTTGCTTTTTATTTCCTTGTTATTTCAGATGTACTGTGACATAACGTATACAGTGGCATCTTGTACTGAACAAGAAGCCAACAGGTACGCAAAGTTTCTCTTGGGCATGTTGGAAACGGTTATGCACTGGCACTCGTCGCAAACCAACTACGAGAAAGAATGTGCTAATTACCCAGGATTTGTGACCAAGTACAGAGTCTCTAGGCAAGAGGCTAACGATTACGTTGACTATGAAAATTATCGTCACGTGGTACATAAATGGCATTACAAAATCACTAAGGTACTTCTATGGTTATTGTCTGTGGGGTTTAATGCCCTTTACAGTTACTATGTTTTTGATCAATCTTGATGGCGTTTGGAGCAATAATCCTTCCCTCATATTCCCAGCATGTTGTAAGAGGCATATTGGACTCTGGAGCAAAGGACTTGCAATACCATTCTCCCTAAAGTCATCTCCCAAACACACATAACAGCTGTTGGAGAAGGTGGGGGATTTGCAAAGTGTAATGAATCTCTGCTGCCTCTTATTTTCCTCTGAGGCTTCCTTTCTGGGATTATTTTATTTTTTTATTATTATTATTATTATATGAATGACACTGGGACAGGCAAAAACTGCCCTAATCAATAAAGGCCCAGGCACGAGATTACACCAAGACGAAGGAAAAGGAAAAGGTTAAGGACAAGGCAGAGATGAGGTAATATCACACAGAGGAAAACGACAGACAGAAAAAACAGTCAAAGTACAGAGGACCCAGAGATATGGAGAACTAGGCCCTTAGATGATGATAGTTCCGCTTTTTGAAGAATGATAAGATCATAAGAATTAGGAAAGACAGGAGGAGGAAGAGATGACATATTGTTGCAAAAAGAAAATGATTGTTTACTTCTAATTTAGCTGTATGGTACTTATGGAGTTGGCATATGTATGTCTCATTCTATAAATAGTCTGCAATCAGTTTATTCCAGTGTTCACATGAAGAATCACATATAATATATATATATATATATATATATATATATATATATATATATTATATATATATATATATATATATATATTTAAGTTTGCTATTTTATTATTATTATTAATGTAGTTTTACTGATTTTATTTATTTTCCTTTAGGCCTTGGTAACGTGTTTGGAGAGTGGAGACTATATTCAGATCCGTAATGCCATCTTGATTTTACAAGGCATTCTTACAAAATTCCCTGCCATTACTAATCTAGCTGCTGTTATTGAAAAGAGAATTGAAAAGGTACGGCCATATGGGTTGTAAGCACAATTATCCAGGTTTCTTATCTTGCTTTTGAGATAAAAACTTCCTCTTGTATTTCGCGTGTTGTAGGAAGTGTGTCTATAAGAATCACACTTGGTGATGGGGGGAAGTGAATACCACACTCTTATTCCCTGTGTATCATAAGAAGCTAATAAGGAATAATGTCTAGTGATTAAGCTGGCTGGCTAGCCCTCCTTCACTGATTATTATTTTTATAGTATATGTTAGATTTTTTAGCTTTTTCATGCCAAAGCAGTCAATAGAAGTGATGAAAATGTAAAGGGTATGCTAAACCTAGCTGTATCTTTTTTTTTATCATTTCCACATTTACTGCCGCCATGCTTACTGTAGTGTGGATAAACTTTATATTTACCAAGGAAACAACTTTTCTGTTTTTAAACAAAGCCGCATGTACAAGAACTTTTTAATGATTGGTAATACTTCAGTAGTTTACTTATATTGACTTCTGTAGGTCAGGATTATTTATACTTGCAATACCAGTAATGAGTCTTATTCATCAGATATGTTTACTCCATGATTAAACATAAAGTACTAAATATGCCATTTTTTCATACATAAATTATACCTTCATTTTCATATTTTGCCTTGGCAAAACATACCTCTAATCGAATTTAACTTTCCAATTAAGGTAAAATCTACAGAGAAAAACCGAAGAAATGACCTGTATGTTTTAGCAAACAGTTATTCTGGAAGATTGAAAGCTGCCAAGTCCTCTCTCATGCCAGAGACAGACTTCCACATAGTACCCAAACGACCACCGCCGTCTGCCAATAAAGTAGTGAATGGTACTACTGAAAAGGCAACTGTAGGAGTGAAAGTAGATGCTAAAGAGACAGACCATGAAAAGGATGTAAAGGTAAGCAGGTTTTGGGAGTATTGTAATCATAATGAAGTAATTACCGTAGAGATATATTCCTTTGTGTCGCAAGGTGTTCAAGGCAATTGTTATGATGATGATGATAAGTTTTATAGGTTTGATATAAGGATATGGTGGCTCATGAACAGCGCAGTAGTATTAAATATTTGTACCAGAAAAATATTTCATTTTTGCATCTAGTTAGTCACATGGTTTAATTTTTTATATTGAAGTATTATATATTGGATATACCATTGTTTGGTTTATATTCTCATGTTTTAATTGATGCTATTTATAATTCATCCAGGTGGTAGACCCAGCTGAAGCAGCAAATGGCGATGTGGACATAAAAGATGATAAAAAGTAAGTTTACACTACCTTGCTATTAAATGTAATTAATCATATAATCTCTGGTAGTGGGGGAGATTGAATGTATGCTCGTTTCCTTACCATGTTCTGTGTCGTTATTAATCCCCATTCTAATGGGGATGGATATAGACAAGTTGGAACTGAAGAATTAAGGCTAAATGCTCTTCTGAACACCCTGCAGTGTGCTTGCTCACGGGTTTATCACTTCGTAAGTGGAGTGCTCTTATTACTCCACTACCACATTGAGTACATCACTCTTATTCTCTGCATATTATAAGAGCTGTCTAAAAGGCTTAAGTGAGGGATGGACTGGCTGATCTATCTTTCCTGAAAAAGGTTTTGGTCCAGAATTGATGATTAAAGGATGAAGATGGATGGGGACTTGTGAAGTCCCACTGCATCCTCCTTTCTGCAGTTGTGGGCACCTTGCTACTTTAGTGCAACATGGCCTTAATTTATAAGTAGGGTATTAAGTTTCCTTAGTAATGGTATCAGCAAAAAATCCTTTTGGAAATTTGCCGTTTAGCATATTGCAAGAGGAATATGATGATGTATTTTACTCATTTAACAAATTGTTAGTTGTTTAAATCATTATGTAACTTGTTATTTACCAGCATTTATGTCATTATATTATTGTATGTGTAAATTCTTTTGAGTATATTTGTAATTTTATTTAATATTTTGTTTTTAGGTCTACAAAGGGCGATGACAAGAAAGATGATAAAAAACGTACCAAAGATGGAAAAAGAAAGGTAAATTAGTTTATATTGTCGTTTTGCAGCTAGAATAGTTTTGTTTCTTAAAAGTTTGGGTTCATCAAAACTTCTAGATTAATGCATCTTTCCAACATAACAGTATAATTCTGAACAAAGTCAGCTTCACTACCTTCCAGTTTTTAATTTTTTTTATTGTAAAAAAAAAAAAAAAAAAAAAAAAAAATATATATATATATATATATATATATATATATATATATATATATATATATATATATATATATATTATATATATATATATATATATATATATATATATATATATATATATATATATATATATATATATATATATATATATCAAGCCTCAAGCATATTTATATTTTTGGTGCTTATACTCCTTTTCAAGAGGTTTTCTTTATAGGTAGTTTACTTTGTAATTTGTTTTGATGCCTGTTGGAAAGTGCTTTTCATGATGAAAAAAAAGTTAAACTAAAATTTTTGTTTTGAACGGGGGGTATATTGAGATTGGTGCTGGCTTTTTTTTTCGTATTTCTCTATTTTCCTTGAAAGGTTTAGTACTGATACTGGTGTGAGGGTGCCTGTGCATGTATGTGCTTACATGTGTGCATGTGTTCACAATGAAACTGTGATGTTGATAATACACTGTTATCCATGAAAAACGTTTTGAACATCTGAAAGACTGAAGCAGCATTCAGTCTACATGTGTATGCAAATTATCATACCGACGAAACTACTGTAACAGATAATGTATATATCATAGCACAACCAGTACTTACAAGTGTATTTCCATCGTTCTTGTGCCAATCTGTTACATTTGTATGTGGGGCTTTAAATGTATAAATATTCATTGTGAAACTGTGATGTTCATAATACACTATTATAATGTGTAATGATTGCATACTTTGAGAGGAAGACTTAGAGGTGTCTCGGCTGGACAATAATGAGTTCTATTCAAATACTGGTAGAAAAGCTATTCAATTGGTAATATCGATTTGGGTTTTAACCAAAACTGTCTCGTCGTTTCTACAATGCAGAATAAATATACATTACGAGTATTATATCTCTATCATCCTGATGCCCTCTCTTCTTCTCCAGACGGTCGAGGAGGGAGATGAAGAATCTTTAGAGGCTGACAGAGAACGAGAGGGTAGTGTTGTGTCCAATTCTTCATCATCGTCAGTTAAGATGGAACCCCCAGAGGGGTCTACAAGAGGTAAGGACTTTACTGTAATAACATCTATATAATGAATATAATTGGTAAAAAATTTTCTGTAGTAAATGTAATTTATGTAATGAATTTAATAGATTTTATATTTTAATGAGATGATTATCAGCGCTTACTTCACCAATGTCAGTAAATATACCAGGTTCCTTAAGGCTGGTCATTCCTCTTTTTCCCTGTATGTTCACTCCTACAACTGCATTCTCAATAGTGACTGAAAAAATTAATATATGTTGAACTACTGAGCTTGCATATTTCTATCTCATATTTTCATGTTGTATTTTCAGGGTCAAAGCGCCGTAAGACGGAACCTAACTCCAAGGTCAGTATGGGCGTCGATTGTGACCAGTAATTCTATTTATCAGTTAAGTATGGAGGGGGAAAAGTATGTGTTGTGGTTCCAAAAAAGTGGAGAGTGTAAAGTAATGATAAATAGTATTGTTCTTGAAATGAAGTCGTACGCTGCTTAAATCCCCCGATACTTGGATTAGGAACCAACCCCTCATTGTCGCTGCTGATCTAGCTTGCTCCCAGAATGGGGGTATCGTGTATGTTACACGTTCCAGATATTCACTGTGAACTACCATTTGGACATAGGCCTCAGGGTTTTTTTGTGCAGTGATTACGTACTAACTAACAGTTCAAAAAACATATTGTACGTTGTGAGATTTTAATATACTGTGGAAAGTAAGGAGCTGTTGGTCCACGAAAATACTGAAACGACCTACATTTCCAGATATATTGGGTAGTGTATAGAGAAAAAGAAACTTTATTAAGGAATATTAATGTAAGTTTCTGTCCCTCCAAAAAAAAAAAGTAAAGTAAGAGCTCACCCCCATCTTGAGTACAACTTCAGTAATAAAAAGTTCATTCATGTGGCTTGCCATAAGTGGTCGAGCCTATTGCTAGAATGTTGCTGATAGCCGATAGCCTGTGCTACCTGCCTTTCTTTATGACATCATCGGTGGTTGTAGTGGTTATCCCCATGCTTTGAGCGAGAAGAAATCAGAAGCGCTGCTGTCATTTCCTTGAATGCCAAATGAGAAGAAGACTTTGTGTGCCACTCCCCAACTGTTAAATAAGAAGACACTAGAGAGAACTTTCTGCCTTCGATGTTAACCTATTCTACCTGAAGAGCCATCTTGTACGCGCAACTTTAGAATTGCTTCTAAAGTTGACCGCATGCTTGTGCACAGGATCTTCCGCAAGTATTACCTATGCAAAAATGCTCAGTTCTATTGTTCATTTTATTTTAATCTATAATAATATTCCTTTAGATAAATTTATCCATACACATGGTTTGGTATGTCAGTTGCATTCTGGATATGTGTGCCCTGGTCAATTGAGCCCTAGTTGGTGGCATCCCTGGACGTTTACAATAGGTATTTTTGTGTCCCGTGCAAAAGCCCAGGGACACCATCGACTGGGATCCATTTAACTGGGACACAGTTGTCCAGGACACAGGTACCTGAGAACCAAATGGTTATCATCATCCAGAGAGTTGGATTATTAAAAGATTAGGTCATTTGATTTTGACATTGAATAAATGCTCAGATGATAGATAGTATTTAGTTTCTTATTTAATTCTCAAGATTGTCCATTACGAAGTATAGGGGGAAGACTGACTGGCCTTTTGCCCCAATTTTTTATTTTTTATTTTATTTTTTTTCTGCTGTTGCTGCCAAACACCTAATAGAAGGATAAGGACATCAGGGTCTGAGAAAGCCCTGCATTCTTCCTCTTTACTTACTTGTACCACCTTACTAATTTCAGCAGGATATGACATCAAGTAAAAAATATATAAATAAATAAAAACTTGGGAATGATTAGTAAGCGGATCTCATAATAAACTGAACAAAAATAAGATTTAAAGATATCTGATGTTAATGCTATATTAATCCTTGTATTTTGCTGTTCCTTCAGATATTTACTTTAACCATTTTTAATATTTCTCGGATTCTCTAAATTTTAAGTACCATCTGCTTTTTTCTTCTTTACGACTACATGCTTAATCAGTTTACGTTAATGGATAAGTGGTTAAAACTTTTTATGAATGAGAAGCTTATTACATTCTTTTATTATTAGTATGATAGTTAGCTACTTGGCTCATGATTG
Source organism: Halocaridina rubra (assembly GCA_037179515.1). NCBI lineage: Eukaryota > Metazoa > Arthropoda > Malacostraca > Decapoda > Atyidae > Halocaridina > Halocaridina rubra. The sequence continues at coordinate 37,816 of JAXCGZ010010081.1, read as the reverse complement.
TACTGGATAAGCATTTAATAGGTTGGTTATTCATACATGCACATACATGGATATTTATACTATGGCTTCTATCCCCCTTATAAGTTGGGTGGCCGAATCAAAGAACACATTCATCAGAAACTAATATTCCATTGGTGGGTTACACGAAAAAGAAATGTATGGGATAGCACTTTCGGCTGGAATAATACAGGCTTAACTTAATATATTAGTCTTCCATTAGTTTTTAATATATTGTTTTGTAGTTGGATTTTCTGAAACTTTTTTTGAGATGTTTTTTTTTATTTAGACCTCTGTTAGTTGAATTATTTCATGAATATACATGTACATATATACATATATCTGATAGCACGTTTTGTATGTTAATCAGTTGTCTTATTGCTGTCTGTATGTGTTTACTTATGGTTCCTTTTCTATACATAATGACTTTTTTTTTTTTCCTTGCTCATGTGGAAAGTTACATCACTGCATGGATACTTTGATAATGCCAAGTAGCTATCTCAGTCGCTTTCTATAAATTTTTATTTTCTGAGTATCCGGAGCATATATCTGTAGATTCCTAAAGAATGAGTTATAAATAAGTAGTGTCAAAGTGGCATAATTTTGATTGGCGAGTGAGTTATTGATAATAGTGTCAAAATAGACCTGGAGTAATGGTTGCAAATTCTTTCCTCTGGTCACCCTGGGGTGGAGCAAAAATGGCATGTCTATCTTATTTCCTTCATGTTCTAATTTGCACTCAAAGGGGTGAGGAAATTATTTGCCTCCAATCTTGATTTTATTGCCTTCATACAAAACAGATAGGCCTAGTTGATACAAGGATTGAAAAGTACGTGATAAAGTTTCACTCCCTTAGTTCTTTTGTTATGGTTGTGACCATCCTGATAGCATATTTGACAGATCTCATAATTATTTTTACCCTTCACATGGAAGATTTTACTGAATTAGTATTTGTCTTTCCAGTAACCAGTGCATTGCATAATTATAACAATCCATTTAGCTGTGTGATCACTTCCTTTATTTAGATTTTCATCTGTATTGGTATTATTTTCGGTTGGCATCAATACGGTTCACCATACGTACATACATATCCCAAGGGTGCGATCTCCATGGTAAGGAGGGTAGCCAAGTTAATGCACTTATTCACTAGAAGTAAATATACTTCGATCACTTCCTTTTAGCTCCTTTGGGACAAAGGGCTGCAGTAACTCTGTCTGCCACCCTGCATGGGCCTTCCACAGGGGAGTTATTTTATCCTTGCTGAAAAGTGCCACACAGACAAAAATGAGATATTTCGGTGTTGCTAGAGAAGTTGGTACATCTTGACCTAAAATTTCAAAAATGTGAACTTAACACATGATCAATAGTCAAACCTTACATATGTCCTCAAACTAGTACATACTGTCCTCTACTTTATACTATCTATTAAGACTTTTGTCGAGCCTTAAAACTTGATATCTACAATAATTAAAGGCATATAAAGCTATTCATTGAGTATTGTAATTAGTAGGCCAACTTCAGGTTTTACTCTTCTCGAATTCATGTTCACCATTGATTTTGGAATCTCTTGCCTGTTCTTGTCGTATTCCATGTTTCTAAATCTCACATCATATTAAAGTAACCTGTATTGAGATGACTATTGTACGCGATGTCAAAATTACAGCTGTAAATATAAAGATTCTGGCCATTACCCAACTTGAGATTGCTTTGTAACTAACTCCAGACATTTCCTTAACTATAATAAATCTCATGAATATTTTTACAGTAAAGATTTGTAAAGACCAGGGCTCCTGTGTACAGGGGGTCTCCATATTAAGTCGTTCCGAGTTAAATCATCCCACCGTTACATCAGAGACTAATAAATAATTAATAGATTATAAATGAATAAATTCTTTGATTATCAGTTGTCCAAATGCAAACCAACCTCAGTAATAAAGGTATGCAATACTGTATAGTGTACTTTAACTATTTTTATGTATTAGATTAAGAACTTAGAGAATTTTTATGTGTTTTTGAGTAATTATTTTTAGCATCGGTGGGGGACCTAGGATCGAATTTAGGTGTTTTCCGATTTACATCTAAATCTGGTTTTTGTCAGCTGTCAGGATTGGAACCCTGACGTAAAACGGAGACTCCCTGTATATTGAATTCTATTCAGTGTTTTTGAAGCTCTTCCCAAACTATGTGGATTAACTTCAAATAGTATTGCAAATTTGTAATATTCTGTATTATTAATCCATAAAGAACGTAATAGTAGTTTGAAATATGATTAGATAAGTAGAGATTCTTAAGAGCTGTGTCAGTCCTAAACTTCAAACTTTTCTTAAGCAGAATTCATCTGATACATTTCACTGAGCTAACTGTCCTCTTGATCCTTTGCCTTCATCGTATGTTTTGGGAACGATATTTTTTTTTTCTGTTCATTTTTCTAAACAACATGAAGATCATCTCAGATTTAACTTGTTACTCATAACCTCATTAAAGACAATTTGAGAGTATCCAAGTAGAGGTAATCTGGCCTCAGAGAAGGACGCTCTGTGATACGGTATCAGTAGAAAGTAAGAGCCATCGATTTTTGACAAATGATAAGTGAACATAGTACTGCATTAGGGTAACTAATCCAGCTCGTAACCACCTAAGCATGCTGGATACTGTAGTTAGCATTATTTTTATTTTATATATTTATAGCATATGAATAAAGCTGCTTAACTAGGAATTTAGAGGTCTTTTCATATTCTACAATACTTTTATTTATAAGTAATGTACAGATTAACTCGGATTACAAGCATTATAAATTCTACTTCTCACACAAAACAGACACTACACAATTACACTTATGGATTTTGTACTCATTTGCAGCTGGTATTTTTTACTTTACAAGGAAAGTATGTGTTTGAGTATGCCATATTACCTTTCTGTCCTCAATATTTGTTATATTAATTGCTTTGGTGTTGGTACTCATGGGAGGAGATCCTTCTCAAGTTACCTTGTGGATGACCCAAGCAGGGTGGTTGTCAGGGGGGAATTATTGCAGCACTGTAACCCCGAGGAGCTAAGAAGAGTGATTAAGTTATATTTGTTTCTAGAGAATATGGGTGCTTTGACTCGGCCAACTTGCTTTCAATAGGGATTTCGATTGTATATGTATGTATTTTTTTAATAATGAAATAGTGATTGGGGTGTCTGTTTTCTCGTATGTCACTTATTTTCGGTCAGTCTTTCGTCCTAATGAGTGCCTTTACTCTGGCATTTAATATTTTCTTTGGGTGTTATTTGTCAGTTAATTTCCTTTGATCCCTATACCATATTTATGTAGGAATATTGTGCATTTATCTCATCCCATCTTCTCTATTGGTTACCGGGAGTTTCTTCCCACATTTTCTGTTTTAATCCCAAAGTTTCTTCCCATATTTTCTGTTTTAATCCCAGAGTTTCTTCCCATTTCTGTTGTACTCCAGGAGTATCTTTCTATCTCCTGTTTTGTACTCGAGGAGTTTCTTCCCATCTCTGTTGTACAACTGGAGTTTCACTCCATCTTGTCTTTTGTAATCCTGGAGTTTCTTCCCATCTCTGTTATACTCCTGGAGTATCCTCCCATCTTCTCTTTTGTAATCCTGGAGTATCTGCCCATTTCTGTCCCTTGTAGACTTACTCTCCACTGTACCTCAGCCCTTCCTTTGTTCTTGCTGCACTCCTTGGCTTGCATCTTCCCTGCTGGGATTGTACACTTGCTGGTCAAGGGTTCGCAGCTTTTTGTGGTCTTTTTCAAATTTTTGATGACATGGATCAAAAGATGACTTTGTTTAATTTTCCTTCATGTCTTTTTTTTTTCTCTTTCTGCTGAGACATCCCTGAAAGTATTTCAGTTGTTTTTTGCCATTTTTTGTGTCATTAATAAACCTCATTGGAAATGGGGATATAAACAGACAGGTAGGAGCTCAGGAATTAAGGCTGGATTCCCTACCTAATGCCCTCCTGTAGCTCAATCAAGGGGCTGTCACTTCCTGATTCAGATTCTCTAGCCACTACGCTATTGCAGTCCCTTGAAAGGATTCCCAATAATAAATTAAATTCTTTTCACTCACCTTCAAGCTTTATTTGGGTGTTCTTAAATATTCTATAAACATACACTCAATCCTTCTTTGATGTACTAATCTACTTCATGTGTCGTTTACTTCTGTGTAAGCTTGAATTCTCTTTCAAGTTTCCCAAGTTAAGACCATAATATTATTATGCAATGCAGACTTTTCTGATTCATTTTTCACTGTTACCAATGCATAATTTGTGAAGATCTTAGTATCGTAGCGGTAACAGCCCTCGACTTGGGAGGTGACAGACCCATGATCGAAACCACTGCAGGGTGAAAGGAAGGGTATCCAGTCTTACTTTCCCACCTCCAGTCTGTGTCCACCCCCATAATAGGAATTAATAGTGATACACAAAATGGCACATAAGAAAAACGTTCTAGTCTATTAGCTCATTGTTATGTGATATGTTCATTGAGCTAAAAGAGAGTTTAATTTCACTTTTCTTGCAGTTCCAAAATCCGCTTTACGTCCATCCTGATTATCTGTTGGTAAGACAACATCAGCATTGACAGGTGGCCCCCTCAGCGTCCTTTAGTCCTGAAATGCAATTTGTATTAAACTAATTGTAATATTAATTTTCCTTCATTTCTGTTCAGAGCTTTCTGTGTTAGTGCATTGTACGTTTTTGTTTGGACTTCACACGTAACATTTACTAGAAAACAAACCAGAAAAGAAATGCTTTAATTATTGCATGTTTAGTGTCGAGTATTATGTCCATTGCACTACTACAACTGAAGGTTTTGGACCTAAATTGGATTGGCCAGAAGAGCTTGATGTTAAGTATCCTTTCAGGTATGGTTCCTTTTCTCTTCTTACATATACACTGACTATTTTGGCATATTCGTTACACATCTCTTACTATCCCTTCACATCTGACTCATCACAACATGCCCCATCTCTGTTACTCTACTTTATTTCTGGTTTTGTTATTTGCCATGGCATTATTATGCTCCTGTTGACAGTCCATAAATTAAGATGAGAAGAAATTCTCTATATCTGATAGACTAGCAATTTAAGTAGGTTTGGCAAAATGTCAGTCTCTTAATCTGTATTGAGTGGTTTAAGCCAAGTAGATAGAGACACAATGTTTTGTGAACTGTTCGTTTATCAGACTTAGAGCAGTCTTAGATTTTTATAGCACAGTGTAAAAACTAGGGAAGATGGAATACAGTATTTGAAGAATATTTGTTCCCAATTATCTACAGTTAGCTTTTGCCCTATCAGTAATCTTAACAAGAATTCAGAGATAAACTGTGGCTTAGTATGGAATTAAGAAAATAATTAAATTAATGGAGAGCCTTTCGGTATATAAACTCATTCCTTCCATCCTTATTCAATACTTATAGTTATATATCTATACGTACAATAACCGTTATCCCTTTGTAAGAGGGATGGCTGAGGCATAGCCAAAAAAAGGAGAGAATTCCCTGTCCCCTTGCTTGGTCCTATTTAGTCGATTTTTACGACTTGCAGGGGGACTGGGAGGAGATATTCTAACCCCGCAAGGGGGAAGTGTATAGCTATAGGAAGCAGATAATACAGTTTTCCGACATTAAATTGTTTTTGAAGTTTCAGCTTTCGAGAGCTACAAGGTGATGTGAAAGGAGAGTGCCTTTGCACATGCCCAGCATATGTTGTTGAACCATTTCTTTTTTCTTCGCTGGAAGTATGGTAATGTACTGTACATATTAGGTAACTGATAGATGAACAGGAGTGTGAATTCTGTACGCAATTCAATGCTTTTTTTTATGTTATCACCTTTTCATTGTAATGTAAGGTTGTTCATTTATTGCATATTAAAGAGAGTTACCCTGCTGTATTCAGTTAAATATCTTGATTATTGGTTATGGATGTCTTGGAAAAGTGTTCAAATCATTTCGAAGTTTTTATTCACCATAGCAACCAATTACTCTAAATAGACTTAATTATTTTTGAAAGGCTCAGTATTTAGAGTGGTGGGGACAAACCAGTTATGGCTGTTGGGCCTCACAGCAAAAGATCTTTCCCATTCACCCTGTGGATGACCCAAGCAGGGGGTTGGGGAGGATTTGTGGCAACCCTTTATCCCTAAGGAGCTAAAAGAAGTGATGGAGGTATATTCGCCAATGATGACTGTGTGTGCTATGATTTGGCCACACCTTACAAGGGGAAGTGCGGCCATTTTATATATATATATATATATATATATATATATATATATATATATATATATATATATATATATATATATATATATATATATATATATATATATATATATCATGAAGAAGGCAATCTGATTATTTTGGAGCATGTATACCTGTTTGCTTCACATTTGTACAGTTTTGATTGCCTTGCTCCCTTCAGTGGGATATTTCATCAAGAAAAAATAAGGTATGTGGCAGTCTTTTCTCCACATACGCATACATACACAGTGGCCATAATCCCCCTTGTAAAGGGGGTGGCTGAGTCAAAGCACATGTACACCAGAAGCTAATATATCCTGGTTGCTCCTCGTAGCTCAAGGTACAAACTTAAAAATTGTTGCTCACCTATTTAATGCCTCTTATTCCTTGGTGTCAAGTTTTCGTCCTCATCTTATGGAATTGTTAATTATTTTTGTAGTATTGTGAAATTACTCTCAGTCTTTGTAGCTAGAATTTGAATTTTGGTGTGTGTTTCATCTTTCTGCAGATTTGATCCAATCTTCACAAAATTTCACACTTTGTAACTGCATTATTTTAGGTATTCGGAGAGGAGGAACATGAAAACTATAATAAAATGAATCGTCAGATAAGATGTGTTTTTTCAGATATATGTCATCAAACAAAATAAAAGTGTAGGATTTTTATTGTATTGCTTGTAAGCAGTGGTTCCATATATGATTTCATGGGTCTTTTATGTCACAAACACTTGATGTTATCTGAATTTGGAATAATATTATGTAGGTTTTGATATCTTTGTTTAGTTCCTTGCATCACAGACTACTGACCATATAGCCTCCACATCTTAATACGTAACTAAAGGAGGTACTGTATACCAAGTAGATTTAACAAGATATATTCTACATACATATAATGACGTGGAGGATCTTTGACTGTGGACGGGGGGAAAAGGGTATTAGAGTACTGCTAGTAATCTATAAAAACGATTAAAAAATTTAGATGTAAAATCACTCAGGCTAACGACAATTTTGACTTGCATTTTTGCCCTTGACAAGTTTCCTCCAATCCCTCATTCAGTTTTTTCACAACTCACTAAATAACTTACTATCCCTTCACTTATTACACTTTATTTTAACTCCTATCCTTCTGTTCTTTCCATAGTTTTTTCTTCTTCTTTTTATCAGCTCATCATATTTAGTTTTATCTCCCCTCTACAGTATTCCCTTTTTCCTTCTCACATGTTCTTAGTTCTGTCAAAACATATTTGTGTGATCACATATCTGTATTTAGTAAACTTTTTCTTTCCTTATTCATGAATAAGAGGTGAGGACGGAAGGGGTATATTCAAGCTACTCTCCTCTACCCATTGCTCCTCTCTTTTTCTCTTTATCTATCTAGTCGTTAGCATCAACAGGATAATGGCATACTGTATGAAGAAATGATATATAACAGGTTTTTCGTAAACGTTTTATGCAAAATAAATTTTCTTATTTCATTTGTCTGGTTAGTATGCCCAGGGATTTCTTAGAAATATGCCAGGGAAATGAGTGATTGGAAGTGTTTTTTTCTGTTATTGAGAAATTGGTAAAGCACGAGATGTGTATTCTGATGAACTCAGGGGTCTTGTTAAAAAGAAGTAGCCTCAAAGTGCTCTATGGTTAGGTAATGTTCATAAGCGGTACAAGGTACTTCTGTTGATCTATCATCTTTACAAGTTGATTTGCCGGGTTATTCAACTTAACATGGGATTATGGGAGTTATACATCTTTACAAGATCATTATCATGTAGTAGTGGCGTTTGATGATAACCATATTGGGGAATGTGATTATGAAGTTAATGCAGGCCTGACATTTGCTCTGAAGTACTTTTTTTTTTTTTTTTTTTTCAAGTGATATGACAGTTAAGTGACATGAAGAAGTAAAGTTAACTCCAAGTCTTAGAGAAATTTCTCATAACTGTTATGCTATAACATATATTTTTTTTATTTAATACTGAGATAGGCATTGTTTATACAAATTGTGCTTAATTTTTTAATATTCAAATGGACATTGGTTATAGTAATTGATCCTAATTATATTTTTACATTCACGTTCATGGTCTTGATGTTGCAATATTGTGAAAATACTCCACTCACTTCAGTTTTCGATTTTCATTTGTTTTATCCTCTCATTCGCCTACATTTACATTGAAATATTCAGTGAAATTGTATAATATATTAGCACATATGTATGTTACTGTAACCAGGATAAACAGTGACTTGAATAGGAAATCTTGACTTTATTCTTAAATAGAATATCTTGCCTATGGTCTTAAATAGTGTATTTTGCCTACATTCTTTAATGGGAATCTTACCCACATTCTGTAATGGGATATCTTGCCTACAATGTTAAATAGGAAATCTTGCCTACATTTTCAGAGCTCCTATTGCCAGAATGTATTATTCTCAAACTTGCTCATGCCATAAGCACTTAACGTATGGTGTAGAGGATTACTGTAAATTATAGCAGTCAGCAATTTAACAATAATAATATGTTGTTGCCTGCCAATAGATTTAAAGATTATAAAGTTTGTTTTTGACAGTGGGATAAGGGGATGGAGATCCTCAATCTATAGGGGTGCAAATTCACAAGAATTCTTACCCACCTGTGAACTGCCAGATTGGTACGTTTTCCTTTATCGAAGCCTGCTCTGTTAGGAAAGAAGGGTCTCTTCATATAAAGTTTGAAACTATAATAATATTTGACAAATACAAGAAAAAATCCTCAGGATAGGTGTTACATTTGAATAAAACTTTTTATTTTGTAGCCATTTCTTGGTTTGTGCTAGATTTCCTAATGTTTTATTGAAGAGATACTTCCTTTTTGGGTAAAGAGTGGAGAGTATTGTGATGGATGCCTTACATTGGAAAGGTTTACGGACTCTAGTGAATGCAGAGCAAAATGTTATCCTTTTTTCTATCATTGGCCTTTAATATCTTTCCCAAACATTGAATGTTTTTACATTTGATTAATATTTGACAGGAATGACAGAAATTCACTAGAGAATAAATTTAAATTATTCACTATTTCAGACCAGAGAAAGATCTCACGAAAAACAACGCAAGAAGAGGTCAAAATCTAAGTCAGAACAGAAGAAATCAGAATCAGATATCAATGAAGTTCCTTGTAGATCCAGAACGAAAAGTCCAATAGCCGATGCTGAATATTATCCAACGCACAAAGCTCATAAAAAACGGTCTTCTAAATGCAGATCAAGAGATAGAGAAAGTTTAACGTTAAAAAATGAAGGTGAAGAGGTAGGTGGTATAGACTATATTTAAACTCAAATTTTACAGCAACACAAAAAATTTAAGTATAAAGGTACGTAATGTAGAAACTTTACACTCTGGAATCAAAATTTTTTTTAATAAAAATAAAAATGTATAGAAGTAGGTGGTGTAGAGACTTGACACTTTAAACTCAAACTTTGCATTAGTAAAAGAGTAAAGAAGTAAATTATATATTATTGATTATGAATCCTACCTTTTATGGATGTATGTATCTTTGGAGGAACCACTCAAACGTAATTTTTCTTTGTAAATAGCTGAAATGTCCTTCCCAAAATTCATATAATTATATTCTTAAGTTTACACTGACTGCCATGGTCCTTCTCTCCTTTAATATTATGTGCATTTTAACTATGGTCTCCTATACATTTTTATAACTAAATTAGATCTGTTAACATAATATTCTCCTAATTCTTCTAATGTAGCCCAGTAAAAACTCTTAGTAATAGTATGTTGCATGATAAACACTAGTGAAATAATTTTAAGAAAAAGAATGGATATAATTCAAATTTCACATGGTAAATCATATTAGCTAAACAGTTTTAGTCAGTCTGCAACTGCTTTCACTATTCCAGACCCTTTGTACAAGTATTAGAACCAGTTTCTTGAGCAAGCAAATATAACTATGATTTGCTTTACCTTATGCAGTTACTTAAACATATAGAGTATTTATGAAATTATAGATATGCTCTTAATTAATACCATAATATTATTAAGTAGCAGTAGGATATGCATGGAAAATACCAGTGATAGGTAAGGATTATGATAAGGAAATTACAGGGGAGGGGGAGGTGCAAATGACATTGAAAGTAATGAAACCAGGTAAAGTACCAAGATTAGTTGGGTGTCATGTAGAATGCTTATCAAATGGTGGGGAGACAATAGTGGAATGAAAGCTGAGGTTGTTAATTGTATCTTTGAGGAAAGGTAGGGTCCCATTTGACTGGAGGATTGTATATTGTAGTTCCTCTTTAAAAAGGGAAAGGAAATACAGTAAGTACAAATGTAGTAGTTTCAGAGGAATTAGTTTGTCTAGTGTAGTTAGTAATGTATTTGGATATATTTTTTGCACCTTCTAGGCATGAAACTGGGATGGGTGGGTGTAGGGGTTGTTGCCATGATATGAAGCAGTGGAGGTCACCCAGTTGCAACTGTTGGGCCTCACAGCAGGAGATCCTTGCCCACTTCCCTTGTGGATGACCCATGCTGCAGGGTGTTGGAAGGGGAAGTGTGGCAGCCCATTACCCCTAACTAACTGAGAAAAGTGGTCAAGGTATATTAGCTGTTCGTGAATGTGCGTGCTTTGAAACAGGCATTCCCTCTTACGAGGGAGGCATCGTAAATGTATATGTATATATAATGAGTAGCATTTGCACATTAATATACACATCTTTAGTTAAGCCCTTCTGTTTTACTAAACAAAACATTTATAGATTCTTAGGCATTTATACAGTGCATAATATTTACGGTGTCCCATACCTGATCCATTCTTTGCATATTCTTTCTCTTTATGGTGTTGAGCATTCTTTGCCTCCCCTAATATATCTTACTCTGCAATTTCATTTATTTTTAGTGTACTTGAGGTACCAAAAGACCTAAAAATTGTATGAATGGGGTGGAGCTAGGGCAATGGGAATCCCCCTCATTAGAGTATTCCTTTTGCAAAGTGTTAGGGTTTGATTTCATATTCGTCCCCTCCCCTTTTTAATCTAATAAGTTTTATTGAACCATCCCATTTCCACATTGTCTTTTTCCCTTTACCTCCAAATTTTAACTTTATTCATGGTGGACAAAGTTTTAATTATATATTAGCTCATTAGTCTATGTGTGTTGTTTTACTTATGAGTACTGTATATTGGTGGGTGTCAGTGTATACCAAATAATGAAGTGGGAGTTTAAATCAGCTGGAGCTGTCACAGCAAAGGATTTTTACCTTCTTACCATGTGGATGACCCAATTATGGTGGTGGGGGGAATTGTGGCCACTCTAACACCCAAGGGACTGAGATGGCTTTTGGTGAATGTTTGTGCTTTGAGTTTGCCACCCCCTTTACAAAGGGGATTGCAGTCTTTGTGCATGAATGACTGTTGCTAAACATTTTGTAAATTGTAACCATTTTTTTAATATTGATTTTTTTTTCTTTTTTCTTAAGAGTGACGACACTGTCGACTTACCTGCAGATGGAATTCACACCAACAGTCATCATAAACACAGAAGTGGCCGAAGGAAGAGCCAACTGCCAGAGGAAGAAGACAAACATTCCTCTTCTTGCTCAAAGCGTAGGAAACACTGACCGCGACTAGTTTTAGCATTTTTTTTTTCCTAATATCTGAATATTATTACGGAAACTGGTTTTCTTTCAGGTAAATTTACTTCCTTGTGAGAAACTTAAAGCTTCCTTAATTATATTCTCCACTTAGGCACACCCTTAATATTGATTTTATGTATGTGTATATAAATGTATTCATGTCACGTGTAAAAATAACTAATTCATTGGAAGAAAGGTTACCACTTAAGACAGTAAAGATCATATTTTGCTGTACTTCACAAGTGCATTAGACTCGACTACCAAACAAGCTTCATGGATACTTAATTAGGTTTCTTTTAAGTTATTAAGTTTAAGTGGATAACCTTTTAATCTGGATTGCAAATATACTTCAAGTTCTTTGAAAACTTTAAATAACCTGTAGAATTATGTATTATTCTTAGTGAAGAAATATCCTTGATGAGAGCAACAAATTCTGATTGTAAACCATCTTTTTATTTTTATTTTTTTCATGCTACTAGTGCAAGTATAAGTGTGTAATTGGAGCATTATATATATATATATATATATATATATATATATATAATATATATATATATATATATATATATATATATATATATATATATATATATATATATATAATATATATATATATATATATATATATATATATATATATATATATATATATATATATATATATATATATATATATATATATATATATATATATATATATATATATATATATATATATATATATATATATATATATATATATATATATATAATATATATATATATATATATATATATAATATATATATATATATATATATATAATATATATATATATATATAATATATATATATATATATGCAAGAAATCATATACACAGCTATCCAGTAGTGATAGCATCGAGATGCAGAAGTTTTCAGTCATAGTAGCTCAGTCAAAATGGTGCTTTGCCAGCGCATGTATACAGTTCCCTTGATGTTCAACACATCTTTTGTGGATGACGGTGTACTGTATAAAAGGTTTGATGAAAGATGTGTTAATCCGTTATAATTTATTTCTTATTGATACAAGGCTTAATAAAAATCCAGTATAACCAGTCTATATGACTGTGTTTTTGCTGTGATGAGAAGGGAGAAATTAAATTTTACTACTAATGTATTATCAAAGATACAGTACAATCTTTTATATACACAAAATAACAATCATCAAACGGAACTTCTAGACAAAAGCAGATTAAAAAAAAAAATCGCAAGTGCTTTTAAAAAAAGTTGGACAAAGACAAAAACTGTCTAGACGCACATGTAAAGAAGAAACTCGGTCTGAGACAGTCAAGCCAGAAAGATGATCATTCTAGAGGACGACAAAGACAATGATATCAACCGGGTATAGAAGAAACCTTGTGATAGTGCCTACGGAAGTAGTAGCATCAGCAGTACCTGCTATGTAATTGGTAATATTGACAGCTTCTGCCATTCACTTCATACCACAGAAACACTCCAGCTAATATTGGGCAATTCATTCCTCGGTATCTTTTTCCGTTTTCTGAATGACTTCCACGATCTTTGGAGAATCCTCTGACAACTCTTTAATTTTGGCTTTGGATTTCCCCTCCTTATCATCTGTGACTACTGGTTTCTCAACTACTGAAAAGAAATATGAAGGTTAGTCTTTTTAATACGAGTTTCCAGAATTATTCACCACCTTATTCAATTACAGAGTAAAAAGTATTTTGGAAAGATCCCACAAGAACTGCTTATTAAATGGACTGTGTATTCAAAATAAAGCAACCATATAGCTATTCAGATATACACAAGTCCAGTAGTTAAGTCATTATAAAAGTGCAAAACTAATATATAAATACCCAATAACATATCGGGTAACTAAAATAATTTGCACTTTATTCTAGTGAGATTACTCAATAAATCAGTTCTTTGCGGCAATAAACTGCTTGTGACATCTTGAGTTTTGGGGTTAGACTAAAACCACTGTTGAATTGGTGTGCGAGACTAGGAGAAACTATGTAGATAAGTGGGAGTTGGCAAATAAGTTTCCTAATCGTCAAATAATGAGTGAGCGTACACAAAACAGGATGAAAACACTTTCATGTCTTCTAGTATGGTTAAGCCTATCAAACCAGCTTCTGTATACAGGCAAAGGAAAATGGAAAATAAGCTTGAATTTTCTATATTTAATTCACCCTTGTAAGCAATGTGCATTATAGAAATTAAAAGGGACTATCATTCCTGCTCACAAGACGATTTTTTAGAGTATGACTTACTATAGTGACCATCCCCAGGACAAGAAGTAATAAGAGAAATAATGTCATGTATGAGAAAGAATATACTGTACTACAAAACTTAAAACCGCATGATTTCATGCAATTTTAAAATTATACACTGTTATGTGCATGTAGAGTTGCTACGTTACAATACATAATTATTAATTGAACTTCAATACCATACAACACATCCATATCCAAACTTAGATTAAGAAAATGGGACATAATAACTGAGGTCTACTGATAACCTCCTGAGACTAGTAAAGTTCATGGGTGGGTCTGTGTGCGTGCATGTATAAAACATTAGTGCTACATGAGTATACAGTATCTTTAATACAGAAGGGCACTGTCATGACTATAGAGAAATGAAACCAAAGTATTCAGTACAATGGCAACAAATTATCAATTTCTAGTGTTAAAATCTGAAAAGCTGACATTAGTAAATATAAATATTCTATATATAAAAAAACTGAAAATAAACTTGACATTAGTAAATATACATGACATTAGTGAATATAAATATTCTAAATATATAAACACTGAAAATAAACTTGACATTAGTAAATACATATTCTATATACATAAAAACAAAACTTCTATGCAAATATAATACTGTGCTGTTAGAGAATTTACCATACCTAGGAAGGTTAGTATTAGTAAACACACTCATTACAATTTCTTTTGAGGACATACCCTACTTGCCCTTTCCCTTTTGCTGCTTGCCACCTTTGCTTCCAGGAGCAGCAGTCTTGGAAGGATTTGAACGAGATTTTGAGGAGTTCCCTGCATTTTTAGCAGTTGCAGGAGAAGGATTGTTATTTAATGAGGGAGAACTTGCTGGAGATGTTGCATTAGTGGTTACAGCTGTGGGTATAGGAGGAACATATGAAGTGGCTTTCTTGCCAGGAACATGAGATGCTTCACTCTTAGGAAGGGTGGGTTCTAACAATATACCCACTTCTGAAGTAGATTCTGGTGCAGCAGCTGGTGCTGATACTTTGGAAACAGTCTCAGTTGGAGCTTGTTTAGAGCTTGGTGGGGGTTTTGAGGCTGCAAGCACAGTAGCTGAGGAAGATGTAACAGTAGGAGCACCTTCCTTGGGAGAAGCAGGAGCAGTTGCTTTAACTGGAGGAGGTGCAGAAATAGTTTCCTTGGGTGTAGCTGGAGAAGCAGCACTTTCTTTGGATGGGGGAGGGCCAGGTGTTAAAATGGGTGCAGTGTCTTTTGCTGTAGTTGAAACAGCAGCAGGTTTCTCTTCTGGAGTGTTTGCTAGTGTTGTGGCAGGTGTAGCTGTTTTAGGTGCAGCTTCCTTAGCCATTGTTGGAGCAGGAGCAGCTTCTTTAGCTGGTGTTGGGGCAGGAGCAGCTTCTTTAGCTGGTGTTGGGGCAGGAGCAGCTTCTTTAGCTAGTGTTGGGGCAGGAGCAGCTTCTTTAGCGAGTGTTGGGGCAGGAGCAGCTTCTTTAGCTAGTGTTGGGGCAGGAGCAGCTTCTTTAGTTGCTGTTGGGGCAGTAGCAGCTTCCTTGGCCATTGTTGGAGCAGGAGCAGCTTCTTTAGCAGGTGTTGGGGCAGGAGCAGCTTCTTTAGCTGGTGTTGGGGCAGGAGCAGCTTCTTTAGTTGCTGTTGGGGCAGGAGCAGCTTCTTTAGCTGCTGTTGGGACAGGAGCAGCTTTATTAGTTGTTGTTGGGGTAGGAGCAGCTTCCTTAGCTGTTGGTGCGGCAGGAGCAGCTGCTTTAACCGTTGTCGAGACAGGGGCAGCTTCTTTAGCTGTTGATGGGGCAGAAGCAGCTTCTTTAGCTGCTGTTGGGGCAGGAACAGCTTCTTTAGCTGTTGTTGGAGCAGGAGCAGCTTCTTTAGCTGTTGCTGGGACAGAAGCAGCTTCCTTAGCTGGTGTTGGGACAGGAGCAGCTTCCTTAGCTGCTGTTGGGATATGAGCAGCTTCTTTAGAGGTTGGGGCAGGAGCAGCGTCCTTTGCAGTAGCTGGGAGAGGAGCACTATCTTCTGCTGGTTGTGAAGCAAGACCAGCTTCCTGAGAATCTTCTTTAGATGGTGCTATAGCTACTTCTGTCTTTTTCTTATCTTTCTTGGGTTTCTCCTTACTTTCAACTTTAGCTGGTGGAATGGTTTCCTCTTCATCTCCTTTCTCTGAAGAAGTAAATACTTTCTCATCTTTTTTTTCTGGTATTTTTTCTTCCTTCTTTGCAGTTGCTGCCGGTGTTACATCTTTCTTAGAAGATGGGACAGTACTTTCTCCTATTTGTGGTGATACGGCATCAACCTCAATCAAATCTGGCACATCATCTAAATCATCTTTGCCATCAAGAATAGGTTCATGATTTTGTTCAGATGGTTTGATAGTTTCTGAAGTAATAAAATTATGATATAAACCATTATCCTCTGAAGGAATCATTAAGATCTGATCTAATTGCATCAAGTGTCCTCAAGAGTTATCATTATAGAACATTTGCTTTTCAATATTTTATTATATATAAAATTTGGTATTTACGATTTTCATGAAAAACAACTAATTTACGAATAAAAACCTAATAAAAAGTTACTATCAAAATGTGAACTACAGTAAACTCTTTTGCTATAAGCAACCTTCACAAAAAAAAATTATAGAAAGAGAACGTGATTCCTTGGTCAATGCTGGAGAATAAGAATACTTTTTTAATAGTTTTAAGAATCCTACACAGTCTACTCACTGAGGTCAGCAGTAGTGCATTGGTTACAGCGCTTAACTTGGGGTGTGACAAATCTGTGTTCGAGCCCATCACAAGGTATAAGACAGGCATCCAGCCTTAATTCTTACCTCTTAACATATCCACCCCCATTCACATGGCATTTAGGGACATAAACGGCATACAAGATATAACATGGTCTCATCAAAATAATATGCCATTTCAAGCGGTATGATACCTACATTACACTGTTGAACTCCAAGACCAAAGGAGTATTTTATTTTTCAGTCAAAATTTGTACTTAACGGATCAAGTTGCATCGATGTATATGCAGATTCCTCAATTGAGGTGAGAAAAATGCCGAAAGCTAGTTCTCAAGTAACTACAATACTGGGACGCAATCATAAGCATTGAGCATGTTAGCAGAAATTTGTTTGGATGTGAACTGGTAGTGAAAAGAGGATGACATTTTCTGAAATCTATGCCTATATTTTATTATTACCTCTTTGCCTAACAATGCCGAGTCTAGTTTCACTAAGCAATATCTTATTACAAAATGATCATTTAAAACACCTACAAGCTGTCAACTAGATGTCTCGTATATCTAAAATGTTACAATAATAAGGAATTTCTCAGTCTGAATAAGGATCTAAAGTGTTTCAAAAAACTTCCTTACCACATATAAAAAGCACATCCGTTTAGAGAACGACTTTTCATGTAATGCGTGAACTTCAAAATATTATTTTGCCAAACTGTACTTTGATATACAAAAAACGTTCCAAGTACTGCATAATGCATTTGCACTTACCAAAACTTCCCTCAAAGATAAAAATTAAACAGTAAAACTTTGATACACTGAAATATTCCAAGTAATTTTCACACTAAGAAAGCTCCATTAAAAAGGACAATAAAATGCTTATTCATTATCGTGTACTTCAGCTCCTAGCCAACTGTAAGCTGTCAAAATATTTTTCACTGACAAACTGACCAGACCTGAGTAAGTCAATTAAAAGTTGCATTTTTGTATATGTATACATAGCCCATACTTTCTACTAAGAATGAAGTGGTAAAACTTTTAAATACTTTTATCTTACATACCTTTCTCAGCCTTGCTAGCCGATTCGAAGTCTTCCACAAGCTCTGGGACATCGTCGTCATCTTCATCAATACCACCAGATGCTACGTTCCCTACAACAGATACAGAAAATTACATGGAGGAGTCAGTCAAGTACTGTAACATTCATATGTTACTTCCTGAAATGTAAATATTCACAATACAAGGCCATTATTCCCAACCTACATCAACAGGGTTTAATAAAGTACCTACATGAACAGGATTTAATAAAGTACCTACATGAACAGGATTTAATAAAGTACTGTATAGCCAAACAGGAACACTATATTATCTGTGTACTGAATCATACATATAATTTATTTAATCTTCGTCCATTTTACAGCACTCAAACAACAGAATGATAATATGGAATTATGCACTAAACAAGAGGCAGATATTACAATATACCCAACAAGAGTGTAAACAAATTTAATTGTTTTTGAGATTGGGGAGCACAGACGACACGAAAGATTGTACAGGATACTGACCAGCTTTAAAAGGCAAACCATACTAGAATTAATAATGTTAGTACTTTCCCCTCATAGAAAAGTGACCTCTACAATATTCTGTGACCAGATATAGAAGAAAATTGACCATAAGGAATGACTTTTCCTAGGAATCAAATGGGATTTCTTGATAAAACCAGATATAAATATGAAGAGAATGCCAAGATTTCATTACATATTGGAAAGCATGAATTATAAACCTGTCAACTGATATTATATGATGAAAATAATTTCAAAATAAACTTATCTTTTTTATATAATAGGCAAATACTAGAAGTTTTGCAGTCAAGAATGGAAAAAAATCTACAATCAACAGATGGTAGTTTAATTATCAGATAAACAATATCAAGTTCCATAGATATCATTTAAATACTGGAAATACATATACAATCAATACTAACTAATAAATCATATCAATATCCATAACATTCATAAACTACCGTGTAGCAAACTCAAGACCTCTCTTCAAAATGCATCACTAGATCTCAGGACTGTTGTTAATACTCACCAGCATTAACAGAGGATGCGAGTCGTTTTAACTGGTTGAAACCTTCAGCCCCTAGGTGACTTAGAATGTTAGGCAGCATTTCGGTTATTTGCTTGCTTTCTGCGTGGCCTGACACGGCAAAAGTGTTAGCATTCAGAGAGGCCTGAACTTTGGGGTTGTTGAAGTGAATCACAGAACCATCATCTTTGATCATATTTACCTGTAATATAGTGATGGGTGTATGAACATTAAAAATCACAATCAATACTCTTTCTTATGGTTTTATTTTTACATGACACCATATCCTAATGTACTAAGCAGGACTCCCACATACGAACAAAATGGGGAGACACAGTAGGGCTTAATAATAACCTGACCACCTTCACCCCTTCATTCAGTTATTCTAAGGAAGAACAAAAGTTAAATTGCTAATCAAAGCCCATGAATAACTTCGGATTACTGTAGAAGGTGCACCACACTTGCATTACGCGAAAGTCCCAAAAATGAATTGATCCATCAATCAGCTTTCTCAAGAGTATGAAAATTACAACACAGCATCAATAAATATCAGTATCATGGCACTATAAAACAAAACCAAATTAAATTTTGACAAAAGTGGTATAAAAAATACAGGCAATGTTTGAGTAAGCTTTTTCTTCATAGTAAGCTTAAAAAAAATCATATACAGGCTAATTACTTAAGTAAGGGAAAAGTTCATCAAGAATCTTACTTGATGATAAAATTCTAACTTTGATTATCCTGTGAGATCGTGTCTTCCATATAATAAGAAAATAGTAAAGAAACATCCTCACCTCTTCGATTCCAGATATATTGTTGACGGTTAATTTTTTGAGGGAATTCTGCAATTTTTTATCATCTGTGGCTGAGGAACGATGGACTACCTTCTTCTTTCTCCTTGCGCTGCCTTTGCCACCAATCCGCACCTGCTGCTGCAGCTTGGCTAGCTTTTCAGCATTCATGATCTGTCAAAAAAAAAAAAAAAATCATTATAGTTTAACCATTTCTGAAATACGAAAACCCATTTAACTTCATAACAGATATAGATTGGTTTAAAAAAGTTTTATTTAGACTAACATTTCATGAAACGCCTTAATTTGAACCTGTCTTTGCTAATCAAAATACATCCAATGATGATTTCCTTTGTACAAAAAAAAGGCAGCGATGCTTGTGAAGTATTTGTGTCATTATCGCCTTAATTAAAAAAAAAAATGTGAAGAGCCAGGGCAGCAAAATGTCAGATTTTAGCATTAAAGACAACTAGTTATATTGATGAACAAACAACAACGGCATCACCAAGCAACCCCTGAAGTTAAAATAAATTATATAATTCTTAGATTCAATTTTTTTTTAATTTCATTATAAAAACTTGCAATAAATGTCCAGGTGATGGCTTACGTGAGCAAAATCGAATATATCTGCGACACTTATCAATATAAATGTAATTTTTCTTTAATTTTTTATTATTCGTCAATAAAAAAACTTAACATCCAAAAGATGGCAAGAGATAGTTCAAAACTTGACAAACACACTAGCTAAGCATTTTCTTTCATTCTTAATTATTTGTCAAATAACTTTCTCAACACATATCCAAATGATGGCAAGAGATAGCTTGGCCATCAAATTATGCGAATATTATAAATTAAAAGATCACAACTTGTTGAAAACGGAACACGGCATTTACATGACAACGATTCATCCTAACACACCCTTATCACTTCTCAGCCATCCAGTAATCTCAGTCTCTCACATTCTGGGAAGTGAAACTACACTGTACATTCATTTCTAATATACATACATAGGCTTTGTTCTACTTATCTATCATTCCGGTTTTTATTACATATGTTAATAGTATTTGGTACAAATTATTTGGCATGTAATTTTTAGGGTTTGGAAACCTTCGAAAATATTTTTCACCAATAAATTCCAATGCAAGCTTTTAAAGGAATACTTTTAGACTGGTTGGGAACGTGTACTTACAATCTGGTTAAACGTATCTTCTCAAAACAGTTCTAGACACTTTCAGAGTAATTATAGGGCCGGAGTACCATATAGATTACAGAGAGCAATAATCATGGGCAACTTCATTTGATGTCATATTGCGTTAATGTGGTATAACATCAATATATGAATTTTTAGTCATGCTAAATTTATTGTTATTCAAAAGAGTCTTTTAACATAGAATACTGTACAGGGATTTAAGTGCCATACCACAGAAAGTAAATGTCATTCATACCTGGCATAACAAAATGTACAATACCAACAATAGTAGCTGCAAAACACCAAGGAATGTTTCAAGATTTTGCCTTTAGAGATCACATGACAAAGCAGACCATACAAAGCATATATGTTCCAATGAAAAGTTGCCTATTCATGTATTTTAAGAAGGATTAAAAGTAAACCATAATTTCGCGATTGTATCAGAATGTAACGGAACAACAGAAACGGGTTATAACTTAACTCCTGCGTATTTAGGCAGTTGTAAGATCACTATGTATGTCTTGAGACCTGGTAGAAATATGTCAGTGTTAAAGAGGAAACATTGGAGCCTGATATTAGTTTCAAAGAGGGGCCATGTTGCAGACTAAGAAATCAAAAGGAAATTTAAATAGGTTTCCTAAATGCCCTAACAGTATAAAGTTGTTTAAAAATTACTAACTTCCATAATCCCTAGTCTAAATATCTTCATAAATATGAATAATTTGTAGTAAAAAAATGTACATAATTCAATGTGGTCTACGCTTCAAACATTGGTATCTAATTGCTTATACATTAATGTATATAGCAAAGAATATATACCCATAAACCTACAGAAAATAGAGCGATTAAAGTAAAAACTATGACAACGTGCTGTCGTATATTTTGTTGGTCAGTCAACAGTTGACCGCTTCCGGGAAGCCATGACCCAGGGTCGAACCTTGAGAAAGGAAAATCCATGTGGAGAACGAAGTGACATTTCCTAGATGCTGTGACCCATGGTCAAAAATTTATGTAAATCTTACCATGCAGTTACTTTTCCTTACAAGATACAAAATTTTATTACTAACCAACAGGACAACGTTCTTTAGGAACTTTAGGAACTGTGGTTGAAAAACTTTAATTTTTCAGGGGAAAAATTCAAAGAACCAGTAATCCACGTTACACTGACTTCTGTAACTTGGATAAAATAATATGCTATCCTCTTTGAAATACAAAAAAAAAAAAAAAAAATTAACTGTTCTTATACCTTTGCTATAAAAAATACCATTCTAACTTACTTTTTTCTTTTATTAAAAATGAGATATTACAAACACGCACATGCACTGGGGTTAACTTGTCACCACAGAAGTTGCAAAATCTCATTCAAGGCTACAATAAAACTGAGCTAAAAATCATATATAATTAGCTCTTCTGCACTATCTACGGTACGGTATTGGGCAAATTTTCCAGAACTAGATCAACCAATATAACACAGAACAAAGACACCTAGGCTAAAATAAATTATATCTACAAACAAATAAGAGAGCAAAATACAGAATCCCGCTGACAACTTCTTCAGAAAATAATGGTAATTCGCGCGCCATAGCTTTACGGCAGGACGCAATCTCACTCGAAGAGAAACCAGATTAAGGAAAAAATGAAAACTAAAAATACAGATAGCAAATTACGTCGGTGATTGGTGATTCTATGTCTCTACTTCCAAACTGCTCTATAATATATGTGTACACATAGCATTGATCATTCTATTGGCAAATTCAATGCAGTAAATAAATCGTGAGTTTGCCATTCCACGTGATCGGAGTCTTCTGCTTAACTGCACGGTCTATTCTTGTCAGTTTTTCCAAAGGCTTTTCCAACCTCAAATTACACTCTGAGAGGTCCAAAATTAATTTCAAAATGGACCCCATTAATTTTATTTCTTGAAAATATGCAAATAACTTAATAACACTCTAAAATAATACGTCATTTACCAAAGATATTGGGGTGTAGGGGCCACGCGGAGTAGTCTCAAAACCGCTGGGAGGAAGGAGCACCTACTGACGTCACAGAGACAGAGGCGCGCTCTGGCGATCTATAGATGATTGTATACCCCGGCATACATATGGTACAAATAAAACTGAACAAATGCACATCGACAACGTGGAATTATTGATACAATCGTGCTCCCCTGTCTTGTACATATGATATTAATCGAATTTAGGTCTGCATAGTATTGTAATATTATTTGTTTTGTGTTTTTACATATATATGAAAATTCTCATACATAATAATGCCTCATATTTTCTTACCATATACGTTAAAAATTCTTGCTGGTGAGGGGGTTGCACCGATAACTTTTACTTCGAACCGGCTTAAATCACTGCATTTGAAAAGCATTAGAACCTCTTTCAAGAAAATGTGCGTCTAGGTCAAAAATCTATTGAATTTATGAGTTTGTTGAAAGGACTTTGTTTTAATATATATATATATATATATATATATATATATATATATATATATATATATATATATATATATATATATATATGTGTGTGTGTATATATATATATATATATATATATATATATTTAGTTCCTTTTACTATTATTTTTACTCATCATCTCAACCTCACTCACATGTGTGTGCTTTTAATTCTAATCCCTTCTAAAAGGACATCTGGAAAGATTATATGAAAACTAGGGGTACCTTAGTCACTCCTTATGCACACCGATGGATTGCCAATTGAGTTGTGGGTTTGAATAATTGTACATGCCTATATAGCAAGGATTCCGAATTTAAAAAATCACAAATCAGGTTGAGAAAATGGAGTAAATGACACATACCCATTAGTTTATTTATTCCCTACATCCAGTTGCTAGGAAAAGGTTTCCATCTTTTATTCCTTCAGCCGTACAATCAACAGCACTTGACGCAAACTCAAGGTTTGTCAAGTGGATAAAATAGAATCCTGGGGGGAAAATGCTACATGAACAAACACACTTAGACAAATATGCAAAGCACTAATGGCATTAAGACGCTCATAAAGCTGAAGGACCCTTAGGTAGCACTATACATTATACTAGAAAATCACTGGCATCTGGGAAGATTCCAAGATGCTGGAAACATATGAAAGTTTTAATAAATTTTCAAAAAGGGAAGAAGCACTCCTCTAAACCATAAGTCTCTTTTACTCACTAGCTTATATTGTAAAGTTATGGTCATAGACTTGAAGAATCTATGACCGAAGATGAATGTATAGGGAGATTTACCACTGGAAATATATATAAATAGTATAGTAAAGGCAGTATGTGCTGTCTTACCAAATATAAAGGTGGCCTTAAGGCATATGGACAAAGGCATTAGAAATATTTGTGCAGCCTAAGCTTGAATATGCAGCACCCTCAGGTATCTACACTTGAATTAACATAAAATGAAATTGGGAAGTGCAAAAACATGCTATAAAGCTGGTGCCAAAGATACGAAATTTCAGTCATGTTGAAAGCTTGAAGAAGTTATAATGGTTTTTATTATCTTTGATTTTGACAGAGTGGATAAGCTATAACGTAATTATATATTCCTGATCTACAGAAGTATTCTAAGTGTTATAACTAACAACTGGAATTCACTAAGCGAGGAAACTGCAAATGCAAAAAGTTTTAAGGAACGATTTTAAGTGATATGGAGTAAACAATTGAAACTGACCAGGAGCCTGGTAGCTACATTTCCCCCATAGACATAATTTTTTCTCATTACGGGTAAGTAATGGATTTGCTCTTCATTCGTATTCCCTCGTGATTTCTCTGCTGAAACATTTTGTAAACCATGATCTCCTTTTAGTTATAACTAAAATTACATACACATACATAGCCCCATTCCCCCTTGTAAAAGGGATGGCCAAGCCAAGAAACACGCATTCATCACGATCTGAACATACCTCAACTACTCATCTCAGCTCCTTGGGTATTGCGATATTTCCCCCCAGCTTGGAAGAAGGGCAAGGATCTCAAGTTAAATTTTAAAAAATTGAAAATCCTTGCATACTAAGTGGTGAAATTTGCTTTGAGGCAAAAAAATTTTTTCTCAAAACAATGCTATTTCCAGCCAGGTGACCACAACTGCAACAAAAGAATGGAGGTGGCTAGACACCAACATACTCTACCCTCCCTGCAGAAAAAAAAAAAAATTCCCTCAACCCTTAATTATAATTTACCCCACTTGCTCACATGTAGCATATTTCTTTTCTGTCGTCCTATTCATTGCTCTTATCACAAAACCTCTTTAGTCACATCCCATATTGTTTTTTTTACATCTGGTTCAAAATTATTTAAGTAGCTCTAAACTGAATCACTTTAAAGAGCTCGGCTAAAATAAGTTTTATGAAAACCATAAAATGAACTTATATATATAATTTTATTCCATTATTCACTCTCGGCGAGATAGTTCATTGCATTCGCTGAATATATCCTTTGTATGTGAAGGAGCCAGGTATAAAGTTTAAAAGGTTTCCACTCAGGTACGCTTTTCAGCCTGCCAACTGATCCTAGTGTGGGGGGCTGGGGGAATGAAGACTGGATGCCACTGTAGTCTCGATCGTGGTCCACCAGGTATACTTATAAAAAATGAATGTCATTCTCCAGCAACATCACCTTCATTGGTGCTAAAATCACTAAGCTTCGCACAACTTATATTCTAATTCCATTTTAAGCCTCAACAAATTCAACCTTAATAGGTCTTGTATTTTAGTCACTCAATTTTTATCTCCTTGAAGTGTTCAACTTCTAGTTCCTCTAGCTCCACTACCAATATATTTAATTAATACCTCCAAAAACTTGATGGCCAACACAGCAGTAGACTACACTGGTATAGCATACAACCAGGCCATTTCATTAGACAAAATTATCCGTTCCAGAGAATTTGCAGGCGGTACAATACTAAATCTGTTGACAGAAAATCTTACCATAAACACCTCGTTATGTAGTAATAATGATCTTAAGAGATTTTCCTATCAGTGTTTACCTACAATCGGGCCTGTTCACAGGCAGTACAAGCCTCTTTGCGAAGTATTTTATTTTGTACTTCATTAATCCTCCATTACCAACACTACACACTAAGACTTACGATTCAAATTCCCACTCTCCAATGATAAACTTTTTAGTTCTCTTTGGTATTCTCTCCATCCCTCAAAAATCCATTTGGCTTTGGATATACTTGAACCATGATCCAATGAAGTTTTCCTTTTAAAACTAAAACTGCAGACAGTAATCGTTAAAAGCACAGTACACACACATTTATACGGATGGCTTATTTACCATCCGAGAACATGGGACGGCTACGACCGATTGTATAGCTATATTCAACATTCTCAAAATTACCTTCATAGACTGTAACATGGCATAAACACATGGACCTGTACATATGAGAAATTTCGTACAGTAACACCAATTGTACACAGAATTGACCAATATAATTCCGTACACAGATAAAAAGGATTAAACAAAATGTTAAAATACACTGGATATTTATTGTACATGGTGAATGAGCAAGTCTTTATGTATAAACAAATATAAATAACATGCTTAACATACTCATATGAATGATATTCACCAGGACACTTTGCTTAGATTTACAGTCCATGAACAACTTCTTAAGCAAATAATTCACCTGTAAAAGAAAATATATTGCTGCTTCAGTAATAATCACATTCAATAACAAAACCGTCATAAAATTTAATTTTCATTGTCAGAGCCAAGTGTACATCAGATGCTTCAGTAGCAGAACCGGCTGAAATATCATCACTTTAATGTTGTATTACATTGTATATAGAAACTTTCAATTACGAAATAAAACGTGTAATAAAACTATAAAAATATAATATGCTTACATTTATACCTGCAGACTAATATTCCTGAGTAGGACTTTGCTTCTATTGTAAACAAAAACGTCATCAAAGTTTTTGGTGTGGTATTTATTGTAACCTTAACTGCAGTTTCGAAACCACCAAATGCAATCTGTAAAACATTACTGATAACATACGGTAACAAAAGCTTGACATTTATTTCTTATACAAAGTCCTCAGGTGGAGATATTGTCCTCACAAGCAATAGGCCCCGAAAGATGGTAACATCATTGGTAATTGGTATACAAACAAGAAATACCGAAATAAAAAAAAATCGCAACCCAAGCAATATACCAGGTCAAGTACAATAAATTTAATATTCATTTATAACTCAAGAAAAAATCAATTATTAAAATTACCGTACTGATTATATTCTAACATACCACAAAAACGACTATTAGTTGATGGATTGGCCAAACACTGGCACTTCAGGGAAGACTCATAATTACCAAGACGAACTATCATTTACCTGTAAAAGAAAAATTTATTCTTAAACCCGTGCCCATTCATGTTGAATATTTAATTTAACGTTTTCTATTCAGAGCCAAACTTACATCAAAATGTTCAGTAGCAGAACCGGCTGAAAATTCATCATATCAATGTTGTATGTATCACTAATTCTTATACAGAATAGTTTTAATTACTAAATCAAACAAGAATGTAATAAAATATAATTTGCTTACATTTATTATTCGACTAACTGCCATTTCGATGCTACCAATTTCAATCTGTAAAACGCATGTAATTAATGAAGACGTGTGCTGATATAGCCCTAATATTGAAGTCTTATATAAATTCCTCAGGTGGAGATATTGTCCTCACAATCAATAGGCCCCGAAAGATGGTAACATCATTGGCTACTTTGGCTTACAAAGAAAAAAATGGATATGAAGAGATAACTCTTAACCAAAACAATGCAAGGTGAGATACAATCAATTTTAAATAACTATATAAGCAATTTTTTTTAATTACATTAATGACATAGCAAATATAATGTACAGTATATCTAGATTTTTCTAACAATTCTATGGGCATTATTACTCTAATTCATATACATTCAATATGCTTCCTTACATGCAGAATTGCTCCAATCAAAAGATTTCCAGATTCCAGACACCAAGGAGCAAAATTCATATGTAACCACAGAAGAACTTTGTTGTTCCAATAAACATTCCAAGTAACGATTACTGAATTCTATAGATAACCAACTTTAATCTGTAAAACAGGAAAATAAATATATAAATTTTGCTTAAAAACCTTTATAAATCTGAACCTGAAGTAAAAGACCTCAGGAGGAGATTTGTCTTCACAAGCAATAAGTCCCGAAAGATGGTAACATCATGATAGGTTTGACAATATTAGCATACAAAAAATTACTTAAATCAGCACACAATTGTCCTTCATCCAAATAGCATGAGAACGAAAATGCTTATAAAACAAATTTCATAAATATACACATATTTGTCTTCTGGAAATTTAAAGACTAAGAATACTCAAGTAAATATGCATTACCTCCAGTTTTCCCTCAAACAGATGTTCATCAAAACTGAAGAGCTCTGGGTGAGGCACTACAATACCACATCAGTTGGAAAAAATTGCGATAAGTGATACAACAATTAATGAACCTGGAACATGAAAAAAAAAAAATATTAGAAACATATAAATGAAAATAAGAGGTAAAATTCAGGTGGAGGTTATCCTCAGTATTCATAGGTCCCGAAAGATGGTAACATCATGAAAAATTTGTATATAGCTAATCTCATTACCAAATACAGACCTACCCTTAAATACATTATTATTACAATAACTTTAACAAACCACCCTCCGGTAGTTAAGTATATAATAATTAAAAGCAAAATATTATAAAATTAAGTGCGCGAGAGCATATTTTGACAACACTAATGTAGGACTTGGCCTATACAGCAATACATGAAAAATATCTGAATTAACTATACAGTATATCCCTATCAAAATTGCAGTAGAAGATGTCTTTAAGAATATAAACTTTCTGAACTTACTCTTTCGTATCCATTCACAGAGACATTCAATCCATATGATATGCAGGTATTACCCCTACCTGAAATAGAAAATCTATTAAATATATTTGCCAAGACAACTGATGATTCTAGAATTTTCACAAAACTTGTGTAAGAAGGAAGGTAGCAAACTTCACAAGAAGTTTTCTTTTCTTTCACTTCGTTTATTCTTCCTCCATTTCTTTCTTTCAGTAATGTTATAAAAAAACACATTGCTGTGGTAAGCACATGGAGGTTTCAATTTATATAATACACTTTTCGTATTAAAAATGGCACATATTCAAGGGGAAAAGATGAACATCCAGACAGACGACTAACTTCAGATACCTATTATCTTAATCCCATTAAGGGGGTGGACAGACTGGAGTGGGGGAATTAAGGCAGGATGCCCTTCCTAACATCCTGCAATGGGCTCGATAGTAGGTTTGTCACCTTCCAAGTCGAGTATTCTAATCACTACATATCAAGAAATGTACCTAAAAAACGACGGTTAAAAAAAAAAAAAAACTTGCCTTGTAAATAGCAGTTGATCTGCGAGGCCATTTCTAGTCGACCTTAAAAAAAAAAAAAAAATTCTAGTGAGAAATCGATCATATGTCGGCCTTAAGATTACAGAAACCATTTTCATCAGAAAATAAAAATATTTCAACAGTAACTTCAGGTGAACTATGCAAAACATCATATTAACTGTAAATAATAATTTACACTGAAATTAAATCACAAAAACTGAACCATTGTTTTACAGAAACTAACAATATGTAAATATCTGTTTACCTTCAGAGCAATTAAAAGACAGACGACAGTTTTCTCCATCAGATTCAAAGAAACCAATCCTAACAAGAAGATATACATATTAGTTAGGTTCACAAACAATAGTATTACAATTTTATAAAAATCAATCAGTATAATGATCATTCATTTTATATCAGAATTAAGTCCCTAATATATTTCATCATAACATCCAGTGAAACTAGAAAAATATGGAGGACAATGGAGAATTATAAGGCCAGTGAAACAAGAAAAATATGGATGACAGTGGATAGTTAAAAGGCCATCCTCTACATCTACAGGCTTTCATAGCTTTCAGGCACCAAGAAATTAAGTGAAATATAAGCCAAAAGTAATTAGGTTGAAGCTACAGGAAGGGAAAAAAAGACAAGCCTTTTGGGCAAGTGTCGATGTATATTCATCTAAAGCATGTCAGCCTATAAAGCAACGTGAAAAAAGTGGCACCGCAGTGCCGTCGTAAGTATACCAATTACCTGTATGTTGAGTAGGCACTTCTTGAAATTTTCTGCAAATGGGTTCAGGACATAATTCCACTGTACTTAAGTACTGTAGTTATGTGGCATAAAACAAGCTTTTCCAGTACTTTCATACATGACCCACGCCTGAAATTAAGATGAGTTAAGTCCTAACACATTCAAATCAAAACAACAAGTAGGGTCAGACAGTCAGATTAAATGCAGTAGTCCTTCAATACAGTTAGGACGGGGAATACCTATTCATCAGAGTTGAATTTCAAGCAGTTATTACACTAATATATCTTCATGCCACTATTATTCTTCAACTGTAAAACTTCTTATAAAGTACTTTCAAAACGTGACATTGCCTAGTAAGTAAATGGGTTGTGTGTGTCTTAAATGCTCCACTTTTTCTTATTCATGAACTGTTTGGAAGTATTGTAATAAAGCTAAATAGCATCCTGAGACTTCACTAAACATGCCAAGTACGCTTACCAAATTAAATGTCCCTTGATGATGAACGTTGTTGTAAACATGATGCATATTACAAAAAACCTTCAAGCTTTTCAACCTGAAAAGGCACACCAACTTAGTATATTCGAAGATTTAAAAACAATAATTCAAAAGTTATGACTGTCAGATAAAAGGTGTCCATCAAAGCTTTTAGGACGGGAAAAGAAGACCAAAAAATTATGTATCATCATTTAAATCTTGATATATCATTCTCAATGCTGCATGCACAAGATACAAAATTATATTCTCATAAGCTTTCTATAATCATACAGAATGCTCATTTATTAGGCTGAATGCAAGTACATCCTGAGACTGTTTACACACAGTGAAAAAGGTTATAGACGAATATCTCACCTTGAGGTCTTTCCTGTGAACTTGTACCACAGAATCTCAGAGAAGCATATATCTGAAAGAAAAAATGGAGTTAGATTTCTGACGCAAACTACTTAACGCAATTTTTTAGATTACTTGGAAAATAATGCTAAAAGTTAATTTAGATATACCCTTAATATTTAAGAAATGCTTAGTATAGTGATAATCTACATTTATAACCCCGAGAAGCAAGATCCTACTAAAGAGACTAATATCATGGTAATCTCCAATCCTATATAATATACAGAGTTGTCCAAATGGTTCCACCACTCCTCATGCAAAAAAAAAAATTGCCACTGTTCAAGACGTTCATTAATGTCTCAACTTTGCTTGTAATATGTCCCCAAGCTATGGCAGTGTAAATTATGCCTAAATGCATTTTGTGCGCATACTACCTAATATAATTTACAAGTAAATCTGAATTATATATTAATGTTGAGTACCCTCTATGGCAACTAACAATAAGAAAGTTAAATCACCTCAAACTAAGACTCATTCCTCTAGCAGTATTCAGGAGAGAGCACAGTATCAACTATGCACTTGCTGGAACCTGCAGATTCTATGTTAATCTTTCTCATGACAAAGGGTTTGCCTGAATGACCAGTTTACCAATGTCAGTATAGCACTAATGATGGTAATATTTATTACTGGTGAAAAGTGCCAAATTGGTACTATCTGGACTCTATAAACCCGGTAAATTGCTAGGTTAAATCAATTAACTTTCCTTATAAATATGAATACTAGAGCACTCTGGGGTTAGTATTCTCTACAAGATCCAAAATATCTTCCATTAGAATCGAAATACGGAATCTAATCAATAAGTATAATCGCTGAGAACCCAAAAGTTCTGTAAAGAATTAAATATAGAGATTGCAGTAAATATACTCACCAGAAAACTTTGAAGACGAATATTTCCATCTCTATGCCTGTGAACAGAAAAAATACAATAGGTAAAATCATTATGAAAATGAGGATTAGCCTTTTTTTTTCACACAAAGCTTTCAGTTATTACAAATCAGCAGCATTTCTAAGTCCCGCCAAATTGTTGTCATCATTACAGTAAGAAAAATAACTAACTGTATATTGCACAAATAAGTATCAATACGATTTTTCCACTTAAAAAAAAAAAAAATAGCAACTGAATCTAATCAAAGATCAATGAACAGGAATGATGAAGGTTTCCACTTAGACTACAAAGAGAAGCAGTAAGTATACTCACCATAATTCGCTAAGTATATAAATGCCATATGCCTTTTCGACACTGAAAATAAAAATATATGAGGTGAAATGAAAATTATAATCAATATCCACATTCAAAGCCTGTAGTTACAATAAATTAAAGATGCTTCACAAAATATAGATAATGGTTAATGCTGCTTAAATTTAACTTAAAACCTAAATCATGATTAGTTTCTATGTTATTTGGTAAGTATCCCAAAACCTAATTTCACATTATATGCAAATATTCAGGTTGATTCTTTCAGCAAAATATATTAGCCTGCTGACGCAATAAAGTGAGGTAGCAAAATTTTGTCGCACCCTGTTTCAGGGGAATCAAGAAAAGGTACATTCCAACAAATTTCCATTCTGTTAACCTTGATGAATTATGTTAACAATAAGTGACAGCAAAAATTACATAATACAAAGAAAATAAAACAAAACTAACAGACTAATAAATGGCTATTGGATGTCTCCATATTGGGTAATGCTAGCAGAGCAGGAGTAAGCTTCAACTAGCGACCGTTATGGACACTGATCTAGCTCCCATTTTGACCATAAAAAGGTAAACAATGCCTCTTATGCCTTCGATTGGAAGCTGTTAGTACTTTTATTTCAATACTTAAATACTATATGTCATCTCTTGATATCGTAGCAATTATTAAATACATGTGGACATCAAGCTTGTGTAAAGATAATATACTGTACACAGCACCACAATCCCAAAGTACCATAGCATACAAGCACAACACAAACACGCAAATAAGCTGACATATTGCACCAGATACAGTGCAGTAAATCATGGTTTTAAACGGAGCAGAATCTCCATTAACATGCTGCATGGTTTCATTTATTTAGCTTCCATGTCAGCTTGTTGATATAGGATGTTGGAGCTCACTTCATAAGTGTGCTGCTCCATGGGGTCTGAGAGGTATTTTCTCTGGGAATATCTTCCGTGGCAATATAGCAACTGAGAAAACTTCTCCACTGACACCATGAAGCCTCAGAGAAATACACTACTCTTTGCTTCATTTTTTTTTAACCCCTGAACAGATAGTTTTTTATCATTGCGTGTCAAACTGGATCAAATTCTTTTTAATTGAAAATATAAGATGCTTAGATGCCACAAAACTTAATTTAAACTCAAAATAACGATTAATCATATGTAAAAAATAGTAAAAACTCAATCTGACGGCCTTTTTCTGGTCTATTACAAGTTATCTCATAGATTATGTACTGTACACAATAAGGTCTATCACTAACTTTATTTAGATAAGCTTATTTTGTATATTTTTTGAAACATGGGTTACACAGACAAATTTGAGTCACCAGAACATTCTAGATCAGCAATTGATTTGTCAATGTCACTTTCGACAGTATAACGACTTGCCATAACTGGGTTGAAATAATAAATCACTAAAGTACAGTATTGCACAAAAATTCAAGAGAATGAATGTCTCGACAACAGTATATCACACGTGCAGGGCCCAATTGGGAATAAGTTTGGTCGGCCCCAGGTTTCCAGCCAACTTG
Source organism: Halocaridina rubra (assembly GCA_037179515.1). Lineage (NCBI taxonomy): Eukaryota > Metazoa > Arthropoda > Malacostraca > Decapoda > Atyidae > Halocaridina > Halocaridina rubra. The sequence goes on along the minus strand of JAXCGZ010010081.1, from coordinate 4,121 downwards.
CACCAAATATATAAAAAAAAGTCTATTATAGACTTAACTGTGGAAGAATGGAAAGCAATCAAAGTGTGCGCTTAATAACACAATATCAGCATTTACCTTCTTCATGAAACATCTCAACTTGGTACGAAAAGGGGCTAAATTCGCTTTTGGTTTCATTCTGGTTTCCTCATGAGTCTTACTCAAGTCCTCCATTGCCTTCCAAATTTCCTGTCAGTGATGAGAAATCAAATATTAATTTCTAGAAAATACAAAAACTAAAAAAAGCGGTCTACAAATCATCAGACAATAAATACTTGTAGATCAACAAATTGCAGACTTTGCTGCTATCTGAACTCTGGCCAAAGTAATCATCACAACATAGTAAGTATTCATATATAAGAATCTTAAAAGCTGTAAAATATTCAGTGATTTCTAAACTAAAAGCAGACTATTAGAAATTTAACTTTACACGTGTATGAACTGTACTTTGTAACTGACGAGGCATAGAAATATCAATTAATATTAAGGATTTACAATGGGGATCTTAAAACCTGTTGGGAGGTGGGGTTTAATTAGGCTTCGTGAAATACAGGAGCAACTCCCTACTTAGGACATGTGTACGATGTATGAACATATATCATGAATGGCCAATATTTGAAATAATGAAATAATTGTAAAATCGAATATTAATCTTATTGGCAATATCTAGTAATTATAGATCTGACGTAAATATCAACAGTTGTATTATAAATTATGATCAGAGGTATTTTCCAGACCACATGTACTGAAAATACCAATCAAACAAGAGAAAAAATATTCTGACGTATTTTTAAAATTACATTTTTGAGCATATCTTTTAGATATTTTCAACAAAATATCACATATATCATATGAAAAGAGCCAGTAATAACAGAGGAAGATTTTTTTAGATCAATAATTGCCAAAGATTATGTGAAAATTTAGAGAAATTGATTTATTGTACTGCGGAAATCAAATCCGATGTAAAAATTTGGGTAGTAGATATTTGAGTCCTGTTTTTCAAAACAGTACAACATATTCATGATATTAAAGAATAATTCGATGCAGACTCAAATGGGTCATTTTAATACCAAATATGACCATATAGGAGTAGCAGTAAAGATATAATTTTGAACATATTTTCGACTGTAGGTGACAATCTGTGCAGACAAGAAATTATGCAACGGTGCACACCTCTAGAATTCTACTACCGGTCATTCAGTACGACCAAATATGTGTACTAACTGAAAAATATAGCTTCAGGTATACAGAGCTCGGGTTGAACCAACTCTAAAGGGGGGTCGAGACAATCATTATTACTGTCAGTAAAAATACTGACACTATTCTATTGGTGTGAACTACTGTCAGTGCACCGAACACATGTCCATTATAGAATACCGATTGAGGCGTCAGTAATCCAGTGTACCAGCGTCGAATGGTTGTGCCCTGGGCTTTCAAGTGAAATGAGAAAAAGAGAAAAGCATGCATTGAAATTATTGTGGCTCTTTGGCTAACAATAGGAGGCAATAGAAGAGTATCGGATGGTGGAGTTCTGTATTAGACAAAGTTTGGGCAAAGGCTATGGCATTCTGAACTGAATATTCCACCTCCATCAGCAATGGCAAATACCAGTAATAAGTTTCCCTATGTGTTCGTAGCCGATGATGCATTTGCATTAGACAGTCAATTAATGAAACCCTATGGCCACTGTCATTTAACAAATAATCAGCGCATATTCAATTATCGATTGTCTCGAGCTCGGCGTGTAGCTGAAAATTGTTTTGGAATGCTTGTAAGCAAGTTTGAAGTATTTAAAAAAGCAATTAATCTGTCACCTCATAAAGCTTCAATATATACATTAGTATGCTATTATTTGATTAAAGAGATTGGACATGTGTACTGTTCTCAACGTGGTATGGACCATGACAACACAGGTAAAATCGTGGAAGGTCCCAACCCCGACCTACAAGCAGATTGTCTCGTGGAACTGCAAAGGACACGCATCAATAATCCGTCAATAGATGCAAAAAATATCAGAGATGCCTTTTGTTCATACTTTTGCAATGAAGGACAAATTCAATGCCAAAATATATTTGCAGTTTAAATATAATATCAATGCAATTTTAATGAGATTACAAGCAGTGGTAGTTTGACATTACAATAATAAGAATTAGGTAAAAGTGTCTCTATCACTTTGTAGCCAACTAATTTCCTTTTTTCTAACTTTTGATGTCATCTAACAACTAATTTTAAACCACTGACTGTGTTTTGTTAATAAGACAAGCTTGGTAGTATTACCTCTGCTTTTGTTTCAATTGAATTTGTCTGCACAGGCTTCTCCAAATCTTTCAAGAATAATAGCTCATAAAAAACCCATGAGGACAGTTGATATATGTCATCGGTGCCAGCACCACTCGTTTTAGAGTCGTGGATTTTTTTCAACTCCTTCCGAAAGTTGCTTCTCAATGTATTCATCTTTTTTACATCCTCTACAGTTGCGTCAGCTTTGAGTGATTTATATACCTCCAATAACTTCTCATATGCAAGCAATTTCTTGCATATTTACTGTTTAATCATCCTCATTGTTTGCACTATCATCCTCATCACTCTGAGCAGAGCAGTCAACACAAATGTGCATAGCATATTTCCAAGCAGATGGGTTTGTAACACTTCTGGCAGCAATTTCTTGTCTTACGATCTTTTGACCTTGGGCACAATGAGCATCTTTGAATGGATTCTTCACGATGACGTTTTGGAGGGAATTCCTTTGATGCCGAGATATGATGAATCTTCCTTTTCATGTTTTTCCTCAAATATGGGTTTGTCTTACGATGATGAATGTGGTCCTCCACCAACTTGAGTCCCAATTCCTTTAGAAACTTTCGGCGTCTAATAGCTGTTTGAGAGTTGGCCAAGAATACATCGTATGCATTTATTCCTGCAATATTGAGTATGGTGTAGAAAACTACAACTGGCCAATGCCGAGTATTTATGGAAACATTGTAGATGGAACACAACTGATCCAGTGTCTACCCCTCCTTTAGTACTGTTATAAAAGGTAATAATCTCTGGTTTCTTTTTTTTCTTTAGTGCTTTCATTAATTGCAGCATCATGATGCATTGTGCTCAGTAAGACAACATTTTTACCTTTCTTGGGAACATATGAGGTCAGTGTAACATCCTTCTGGAAACCAAACAAGCTTGTGTATTCAGTTCTGCCTTTGATGGCAACAAACTGAGGGGGAAGTTCTGGCTTATTCTTCCTCTCAGAGTGCCAACTAATGTTAATCTATAATTCTTCAAAAGATCAACTGCAAGTCTGTAACTGGTAAACCAATTATCCATCGTAATATTTCTTCCAAACCCATTTATATGAGACACCAACCGTTTTACCACTGCTGCTCCTGAATTATCGACTACAAAGGGGCCTTTTGGTTGTTTCCCCAAACAGACCTCCATACGTGACAGAAAGTTTTAGCATCTGCCAAAATAAATATTTTTATGCCATATTTTGCTGGCTTACTTGGCATGCACATCCTAAATGAACAGTTCCCTCTAAAGGCAGCCAACATTTCATCTACTGTTGCATACTCTGAGACATTATAATTGGAGATACAATTATCAACAAATTTTTCATAGAACTTTCTAAAGGGAGCAAACTTATCTTTTAGCCTTCTTTCAGCCCGAGTGTGTATGTCATCAAACCTCATAGACCTCAGCAAGAAACGAAATCGCTGCAAAGACATAGCTGTCGGAAAAATTTCAATTCCTGTACCATCGGTTGCCCAGGCATCTTCAACATTCATTCGGTTAGGTCTAAAAACTCCTAACAGATAAATCAGTCCTATTGCAGCTTTCATCAGTATGTTTCTCTTTTGACTTATCTTTATATTTTCCTTACTGTAAATGTACATATTAGTGCAGACAACTAATTCATTCAGAAGTTCTTGCGTGACGAACAAAGACCAGCAGTCTTTTACAGCATGTACATGTTTTGCTGCTCCTTTTGGTCCTGGTGAACCCTGATATATGTTATGTGCATGTGTACATCATTGACAATGTGGAGGAACTTCTTTCCAGTTTCATTTTTGCCAATAAACTGTTTTTCTGCATACCTGGTTGCT
>JAXCGZ010010080.1:37500-49904 GCA_037179515.1 Halocaridina rubra | reverse complement strand
ACACATACACAGAAGTAGTCACACATATTCACAAACAAACATACAGCGAAGTACACACACACACATACATACACGTAAACAGTTATGTCGTTTAAGCAACATTCTCTCAATATCATGATTCACAGGTTCGATACCAACCACTTGCAGTGCCAACGGGCGATGCCAAGTCCTGAAAACTAAAAGCACTCGTATGAAAATTTTTGAAAAGGTTCCTTAAATTTTAATAACTCTACGAAATCAAAATATTTTTGGGAGGACCTCAAAGTGTTAATCCCTCAAATGCATATTGCATTGGAAGTCTTATGAATTTTTGTTTCAGACAGAATTAAAACTTACGAGTATAATATTCTAAATAAAAATGCTGCTAAAGGTTCAGCAAGCTGCAGTGGATTTAGAAGCATACAGATGAAAGAGAGCGCCTCAGTAAATTTATCCCTTATATGATAAGCACATCAGCTGTCTCATAATTTTAAGCTTCCCTTCAAGGCATCAACTACTCTTATATTTTGTTCCGATGTTTCTTAAACTGCTAAGGGATTTAGAGGAAGCACTACTGTATATGGGAGGACCAATAAGAGGTAATCCCTCATTCAATATAACAAAGATATTCAATACTCTCTCTCTCTCTCTCTCTCTCTCTCTCTCTCTCTCTCTCTCTCTCTCTCTCTCTCTCTCTCTCTCTCTCTCTCTCTCTCATTGCCCGTTTATATTAAACAACAATAACATGTACAAAAAGGAGACAATAAAAGAATAAAATTTCGTATGGAATGATGAATTTACTATTCAGAATCCTCCTGGCTAGTACAGTGGTAACTCGCTGGCCTCGCATTTGCGAGGTCGACGGATCGCGCCTTGTCCAGGCAAGAGAGTTTAAGCTGTTTACTGGGGAGGTTACTGCTGTGGCTGGCGACCGCACTATGGGTCCTCCATGACCAGCTCCACCCATCCGTGGGTGGAGAATCTAAAAAAAAAAATCATAAATTTTGGTACCAGACACACACACACACACACACACACACACACATGGCCTTCAATGTATTTTCTGTGTTTTCTTCCAAACTTACTTATCTGCTAAAATCACCAAATCCTGCTATCATCATTCACACGCATAAATTCCGGAATACTTCATATGCAAAAAATTACTCTTTGGTGAATACATCGACAGGTACCACAAACTAAGTCTAAAAAAAATAGTAGCGTCTCTCAAAGTAATTCGAAAGTAAATGCCAAATTCCCAAATTCTTCATTCTAGTTTTGATTATATTTGAAAAAAAAAAGCAGTTTCACTGCTTTTAAAGTCCTCTTGACTGTGAGATACCCAATTATCGTTTACATTAATTATATCTTCCCCCGTCTATCCCTTTCGGCATCTTGAAATTCCATCTTCATTCATTAACTTCCCTTTATTCTTCCCATTACGCCTCCAAAGTCCTTCATTCTCCGCCTCATTTCCCTCCCCTTTATCCCTCTACTTTCACTTTCCATCCCATTATCGGTCTTTTCCCTATTCCCATTCCAACTCTCTCTCTCTCTCTCTCTCTCTCTCTCTCTCTCTCTCTCTCTCTCTCTGGAGGTGTATTCACTTTCCATCCCATTATCGGTCTTTTCCCTATTCCCATTCCAACTCTCTCTCTCTCTCTCTCTCTCTCTCTCTCTCTCTCTCTCTCTCTCTCTCTCTCTCTCTCTCTCTCTCTCTCTCTCTCTCTCTCTCTCTGGAGGTGTAGATCCGTCTATGCATAAACATAAGCTCCGTAACACCAGCCATTTGCAAACAGATGAGTGACTTCAGTGCGAGAGTCAAACCTGATTCTAATAACAAAACAGGATTGGATCATCCGCGTTGGGGTATTGAATCCTCTGTCCGACCACGGCTTAATCATATTGTCGGCAAGTCGGTGTGGGGATAAACAAGAGAGGGCGAAGACACCTCAATATGGCATCTATCACACAATAATGCAAAGCTGGATTTCCATTGGTATAAAGGATGATATTCCAACAACGGTGCAAATGCCAAGGGAGAATAATCCTTGTTTATTAAGGAATTAAGAGCGATTCATAAGCTAGAGGAGTTCTCACCCCACTATCTGGAAGACGAGAAATACAAAACTAATTCGTTTCACGAATAAGGGTAATTTTAGCAAAATACGGGGAATATCTGTCTTAGATAGAACGAACATTGAAGGGACTGGAATACAGAACTTCTATCCACCTATGCATAAGGGCGAAGATTGTCTTTCACATTCTCAGAGTTTACGACTTATCTTCCACCCAGTAAGATTTGGTTTGGTGTCGGGGATGATCGTGTTTGGTGGCATATGGAGCATGGAATTAGGAATTTAGGTGGATAACATTTGATTTTCCATTACAGAAAGGCTGAGTACGTAACTCGCCCTTGTGCGAGGAAGTCGTAGGGATGAGTTTCCCTTGCTAAGTGGCGGGTTAGGGGAGTTTCCCCTGACTGATCAGTATTGAGTCTTAAGAAAAGACTCAGTAGGAGCTATTTTGATTCTTCTATTTAATAATGAGAATCGACCCTCAACCAAAGTCTTCTGTCAGGTCTGAAGAGCTTAAGATCATCCTTCATCTCCCTCCCCTATATGGAGGTCATTAAAAATATTTTGAACAATTATACACGCGTCAAAAGTTAATCATAAGTCTCCATAACACACTCGATATCATATCATCTCCGAAGTGAGATATTCTTACAGTACAAATGTAGGTTGCTGTGTGTGTGTGTGTGTGTGTGTGTGTGTGTGTGTGTGTGTGTGTGTGTGTGTGTGTGTGTGCTTGTGTGTGTGTATGTGTGTGTGTGCTTGTGTGTGTGCGTGTGTGTATGTGTGTGTGTGCTTCTGTGTGTGTATGTGTGTGTGTGTGCGTGTGTGTGTGTGTGTGTGTGTGTGTGTGTGTGTGTGTGTGTGTGTGTGTGTGTGTGTGTGTGCGCGCGCGCGAGCGGGTGTGGAGCATCTCCTTCAGTGACCTCCATAAGAAGTAAGCCTTTTAGCATATAATGTTAACTACTCGCTGACAGATGCCATGACATAATATACTGAATGGTGAGCTTAGGTAAGTGTAATAATATCTTATTGACACGCACAAAAACCAGCATCAATTATTAGATAACAACATAAAATACATACGCTAATGTTATATATATATATATATATATATATATATATATATATATATATATATATATATATATATATATATATATATATATATATACATACATATATATATATATATATATATATATATATATATATATATATATATATATATATATATATATATATATATATAGTATGCAATCTATACCATTGGTATGTGTGTGCTTTATCTTTTTATCTAATAATAATACCAACAATATAACGGCAAAAAAGTGACAATAATAATAATAATAAAATAATAATAATAATAATAATAATAATAATAATAATAATAATAATAATAATAATAATAATAATAATAATAATAATAATAATAATAATAATAATAATAATAATAATAATAATAATAATAATAATAATAATAATAATAATAATTACAATATTTTTAAGAGTGTAGCACCGGAAAGAGGTGCGCCCGGACAGCAAAAAAATATAATGCAAAGAGGAAAAGAGATGAAAATAGATAATAAGAGATGTGTAACGAATACGCCAGAATATTTGGTGTAGATGTAGGCATAGGAGAAGAACCCTGACTGAAGGAAGTCTTAACATCGAGTTATCCTAGGCAATCCTATGCAATTTAGCATGTAGTAGGTTGGCCTATGGCACCAGCCGCCCGTTGCGATACAACAGCTGAAGGATTTTTAAACTTGAATAGGACTGTCCAGGACAGTTCGATGTTAATTCTTCCTTCAGTTACGGTTCTTATTTTATGCCTACATCAACACGGAATATTCTTGGATATTCATCACACATCTTTTATTATCCCTTCACGTCTGACAAGTCATTACACTCTTAATCTCTGTTTCTCTTTACTTTATGTATTCTTCGTGCCCAGGCCTGATGAGGACTGTTTTATTTTATTATTTTTGTTTGGCCTGTCCTGGTGTCACAATCATTAAAAAAAAAAAAGTCCAAGAGACCCTTCAGCTGTAGTACTGCACGATTGCCGGTACATAATACAATACCAAATAGGACATAAAGAGTCACTGGAATCCTAATCCTTGACCGAATTATTGCTTGTGAAATATTATTGTATCTTTCTACCCAACCTATAGAATTCAGAGATAAAACGCATCGCCCGTTCACGAGAGAGAGAGAGAGAGAGAGAGAGAGAGAGAGAGAGAGAGAGAGAGAGAGAGAGAGAGAGAGAGAGAGAGAGAGAGAGAGAGAGAGAGAGAGAGAGAGAGAGAGAGAGACCCCAACCAATAGGGATAGCAAGCCAGTGCAACTCGGTGTCGGTCCCAAGCCCAGATTAGGGGAGATGGTTGATGTAAGAAAGGGTATACTACAAAAACATACTACAAAAACATACTACAAAAATGAGACCCCACATAACCTTGGGAAAACACCTCCACATAAAGAAGAAGCATTCTCAAGTGGTAAAACTATTTTTTTTATTCATGCAGACTTAAAATAACCATTGAATCCTAACTATCTAAATATGAGTCATATCTTATTTTGCGTACCATCAGACATATAAATACCAGAAATAAAAACAATTTTGCTCTTCACCGTATAAAATTCTACGCAATTCGTAAACATTCTAATATTGCAACTGATTATACATGTCTGTTTGTCGTCCATGTGTCACTATTAAACCTCATCATGATGAAGGACACAGACAGGCTGAGGCAGGGGAATTAAGTCTGGAATGTTCTTCCTAGCGTCCGCGGTGGGCTCGATAACGCGTTTGTCACTTACTGAGTCGAGTGCTCTAGCCACTGCGCTACAGCAGTTCTTGCAAATGATTTTATTTCCAGATGCAATATCAATGCACAGAAGCAACACCACGTATCACAGTCAATCATCATCAATAATCTACTTGTCCAATACTTCGGCACAGACAGGCTGGAGCTAGGGGATTAATGCTAGATGCCCTTTCAGATGCCTGCTGTTGGATCGAATCTGAGTTTGTCACTTTCAAACTCGTGCGCTCAGATAAGGTGAAAATTTTAGAAGCAGATGCTGAAAAGGTGAAAGCCTTACAACACAAGGTGGGTTTGCTAGAATCTGACATTGTCCTACTTAAAAGAGATAATTCTAGGCTGAAACTCCTATCAGAAACATCTCCACCTCTCAGTTCAGTGCTGTCACCTAACAACGATGATGTCCCTTCTATCAACAACCCTCAGGTTTTGCAAACTAGGTTTTCTGTCTCTACTCACAATTCCTTCATTGCATTGAGAGACGAATGTGACAGTGGTAGTGAAGAAGAGGTAGATCCAGATAAAAGTGATAGTCATCAAGAAAACCTGAATACACCATCTAGCATAAATAATCAAATCAGTAACAGGTTACAAAATAGTGATGAAACAACAGCGTCCTTCCCCACTACTCCTAACAATACAACAACAGGCACTAACCAGAACAAGATTCTTCCCAGCACAAACAACCAACCTGGTAAAGAGTTGCAAAACAGTGAAGAAGATATAGAGTCAATCTCCACTACTCCTAACAACACAGCAACTATCACTAACCAGGACAACCAAATTACACCTTCCAGCACAAATAACCAACCAAGCAATAGGCTGCAAAATAATGAAGAAAACAGAAAAGACAAAATAGCTGCAGTCTCTATTCTAAACATTCCATCGAAGTCCTCTCCCCCACAGCCACAGTTGCCCAATAATGCAAGTGCAAGGGTTACAGCTCAAATATATACTCGCATTCCTGGCAACCCCTTTGAGAGAGAGATACGTAATACATTGACAAATCAAGGCATTCCTTCTGAAGAAGTCTTGATTAAGGAGCTTTCTCGCAAACCAAACTGGGTTTCCTTTGCAATAACGATATCGAAAGGATTTGAATATGTGCCTTACAAACTGAAGCAATGGCCTACAGGCACAATTGTCCAGCCATTTCGTGGGGGCAAACAATGGACACAACCTGGGTATTCTACAAAATATCCCAAACTACAGTCATACCAAAATAAACAGCAAAGAGCTAATGAAACAATCCCCTATACGCGAGACTACAGAAAGAGACACGATACAAACCTCTCTTACCGCCTTCCACGCACAAGAGACTTCTCCTGGAGTGATGGCTCTTACAACCCTAGACACTCACCTAGGCATACAAACTTTGGGAAGGCCCGATCATACCACGGCACGTACTCAAACCAGCGTTACACATCCAACGGCAGGTACAGACACCAGGATCTATGGGCTAACCCCAGAACACACTACAATGATGAATTCCCAGCAGAATCACACAGTCGAAACTACAACTATGACTATGGATACCACCCCAATGAAACATGGTAAGAATGTAACATTAGTACATGTGAACGCTCAGTCCCTGCTCGCTCATTTTGAGGAAATAATAATGCTAACAAAAGACTACAACATAGACATCCTCTGTGTAAGTGAAACTTGGCTTCCTCCTACAACTGAAAATAAATATGTGAATATTCCAGAGTTTAAAATATTTCGCAATGACCATGGCCGAGGGGGTGGGGTTTGTATTTATGTTAGAAATTATCTTATTGCATCAGAAATAACCACAGGTTTAGAAAAAACTGAGGAGCTCGAAGATTTATGGATCACTGTGCAGTATCAGAAACTTCCATCTTTCATTGTAGGGTGTGTTTACCGTCACCCTAAAGCACCTACCAGTTCATTCAATCATCTGCTAGAAACATTCAGAAATATCTGTGTGCGTCATAAACCCATATACATACTGGGTGATTTTAATGATGACTTGCTCTCAGCAGATAACAAAATGAAAAGGGTGATCAACACTGTGAAGTTAACACAAATAGTGACAAAACCGACCCGCATAACCCCTAATTCTAGGACTCTTATAGATCTGATAATAACAAATAAAGTGGAAAGTATACCCTATTGGGACGTAGTTCCCTGCCCAATTGCAGACCACGAGCTGAACATTGCTATGCTAAACATAAACAAGCCCAAAAGGAAGCCTCTCCTCAAGACATTCCGGTGTCTAAAAAATTTCTTCCCTGATATCTTTTGTGAAACATTAATCAACAACACAAATGCACTTAATAGAATTAAATACACAGATAACGTCGATTTGCAGGTTGAGATTTTAACAAAAGTCTTCCTTGAATGCTTAGATAGTTGTGCACCCATTGTAACAAGAAAAATAACCCGCCCCTCAGCCCCCTGGCTAACTAATGACATCAAAGAGGCAATGCAAATCAGAAATCAAATACAAAAAGAGCTAAAAATGAAGATATGATATGACTCTCCGAGAACGTTATAAAACAGAAAAGAAACGTGTCAGATCTCTCATCAGTGTAAGTAAAAAAGACTTTTACAAAAAACAATTTAATGACTCTAGAGATGATACAGCAGCAACATGGAAAGTGATAAGAAGCATGATACCAAATGAAAAGAGTACCTCGGAAAGTTATGAAAATATTACGGAGTTGAAAGACAAAGCAGATAACTTTAATAACTATTTTGCTAACGTTGGCAAAAATACATATGAAAAAAACTCAAGAAAACATCAACTCAGTGAATATGAATAATTGCTTAAATGACAATTCTTCCAATGAAAACACAAGAGAGTACTTCAAGCTAACTCCTATAGATTGTGCTACCCTAATTCTTACCATAAAGAGCCTAAGAAACTCTGGCTCTTATGGTTCAGATGGTATACCATTTCAGTTCATCAAAGATGCTCTACCCATGATTGCATCCTATATTCTAACTATTATGAACACTTCCATTGTTACTAAAAAGTTTCCTGACTCTTGGAAAATATCACATGCAATACCTCTGCATAAAAAGGGGGACAGAGAAGATGTGACAAACTATCGTCCCATTTCCCTGCTACCCATTTTCTCTAAAATATTAGAAAAAATTGTTGCATGCCAACTTATGTCATATTTAGAATCAAATAGACTACTAACGATTAGCCAACATGGTTTCAGACCAAAACTCTCGACGGAAACTGCACTGCTTAAAGTTACGAAAAGTATATATAATAATATAGATATGAAAAAAATATCTATACTAATTTTGTTAGACTTATCAAAAGCCTTCGACATTGTAAACCATGAAATTCTTTTAAGTAAATGTATTAACTTAAATATTGATCCAAGCTGGTTTAGCGAGTATCTATCTAATCGTAAACAGTCCATACGTCTTAACAACATTATCTCTGTGCCAAAAGATGTATCATTTGCTGTTCCACAGGGATCAGTACTTGGTCCTATCCTCTTCTCCATTTACGTAAATGATCTATCTTCTTTCATTTCTGACTGTCTAGTCGTACAATATGCAGATGACACTCAACTAGTCCTTAGTGGTGATATTAATAACCTCCCAGAGCTAACTTTAAGAGCAGAAAACACTCTGTCAAAAATTAAAACCTATTTCCAAGAAATTGGGCTGTTAATTAACGAAAGTAAAACACAGTGCATATTTATTGGTTCAAGGTTCCACATAGCACAAATTCCAGAAAACACAACAATTAATTTTTGCGACAATATTATCACACCTAGCAAAACAGTCAAAAACCTAGGAATTCACTTTGATAACCACATGTTGTTTGATTCCCACATAGATAAAGTATGCAAAAAGGTTACAAGAACATTAATGTACTTATCACGTATAAAAGACAATTTTGAGACTACCACTTGAATCTCTAGCCCTAAGTCACATTAATTACTGCACAACTGTTTGGGGAGCTACCACTAAGACTCAGATAAACAGAATACAGAAGCTTATTAATTTTGCAGCTCGAGTTGCCCTGGGAGGAATAAGAAAATATGACCACATCACACCAGCTCTCAATAAACTTGGGTGGCTGCGGGCAGAAAATAAGGTCGCTTATGCTATTTATGTTTTTGTATTCAAAATTTTGGACCATCATTATCCTAGCTGGCTATTTGATTTAAAAACAGTCTGGGATATAAGGGGAATCAACACAAGACAGAGCAGTGAGCTCTTTATTCACAGAACAAACACAGAAGCAGGTTCAAAGATGATCACTATCAAAGGGCCAACACTCTGGAATAATATTCCAGAGCATCTTAAAAATGCATCCTCCTTCACAGCTTTCAAAGGCAAACTATATAGTTTTCTTTTGGACAAATAGTTGCTGCTCATTAAGAACTAATTATTCTCATTGTAAGGAAACAAATATGGAAATGATGCCGATAATAACGATCCTGTATCTAGTGGCATACTTACTACTTTATTATTAACATTATTGTTAACATTTTTATTACAGCATTATTATTTTCTATGAAAGCTACATTTAATTTAACTATATGTCTAACCCTCTTATTTATTAGTTTAATTACATGTCTACTTATAAGTTACTATTAATGTTGAATAACCATTGTACAAAATGGAAATAAACGTTTTGATTTGATTTGAGTGATTTTGATTTGAGTTACAACCCTCTGTTTACAGACGTAAAATCAGTGCTTAGGGAACAGCACTAGGCATCACAGCCAATCAACTTCAGTCATCTCATTCATACAATCTTCTATTTACAGATGCAAATCAACGCCTAAGAAAAATCCCACTCAGCACCAATCATCTGCCAAAAGAAAAAAGCTCTTCGCATCTCACCTAATCAACGCCAATCAACTACATTATCAAACAACCATTAAGCTCATCGACCGAACTAGTCCGTGAAAAACAAACATACACACACACAAACACAATCAAAGGAGGGTCCAACATAACTAGGTTGCTAAGCACGACCTTGTGACAACAGGTAGTAGAGACGAAAAACAGAGGGATTTATTTTGAGTTGTGGTGTGTTTCCCTCACGCATGAGGAGGGGGTAAGGGAGGAGGGGGGAAATGTATAATCCTTATGAGGTGTCACATTAATGTGATGGGAAAGAGGGAGAGGCATTCCTCAAGGGACTACTCTGGCATCCCTCACTCTTTTAATATACAGCAAGGGGGACTAAAACAAAGAGTGAGATAAATGGTCGAAAAGTAAACAGAGAGAGAGAGAGAGAGAGAGAGAGAGAGAGAGAGAGAGAGAGAGAGAGGAGAGAGAGTTCTTACCAAAATATTGAAATATTTTACTATTATCATTTCAAAACCCATTCTGCAAATAAGATGTATTCTCCGAGGGTAAATGAAAAGAATTTCTTTACGCAACAATACGAGAGAAAATAAACAACATTTTGCTAGAAAAAGAAACAGAAAACTTAAAAAAAAGCCATCTAACCACTTAATTTTATACCTGGTTGAAAAACGCTAAAGTAAATGGAATTGGTAAACAAATGAACCAATGATGAAATATTAAGCGCATAAACCTAATTATGACATAAAATTAATAAAGTTTGATATACTTGAGGCTTCAAATGTGAACAGATAACGAGTTTTCTGCATCTTAAACAAACAATCAAACTAACAAACATTTATTTCCCTTTTTGTACAATGGTTATTCTTCTAAAAATAAAAGTAACTCATAAGTAGACATGTAATTGAACTAATAAGTAAGAGGATAATGGATGGATTCGGTTTTACGTCACGAACTCCCTTTTCTACTAAGGGCTAGGACGGTTGCCTTCTTACGAAGGACTTGTTTTGGCAGATGTAATCGTTACCCTGAGTGTATCCCCTTACTAACCCTCGATCTGCCGCCTCAGAGTCGCAGACGCTACCATTTTGCCACGGAGACTACGAGTAAGAGGGTACTACATACAGTTAAATTAAATGTATCTTTCATAGACATTAATAATGATGTAATAAAAATGTTAACAATAATGTTGATAATAAAATAGTAATAATAACACTAGATACAGTATCGTTATTATCGACATCTGCTAAGTTCTGTAAATTGAAACTTAGCTAAAAGATGAAGCGGAAGAATAAGTCTAGCCACAAACATACACACACACACACACACACACACACACACACACACACACACACACACACACACACACACACACACACACACACACACACTATGGATGATGCAATAAGTGCGGTGGTAGTGTGAAACTGTGTGATCTTTCATCCACAAGAAGCTATGATGATGGTCCAGATGGGGCGAGTAAGTTTTCTGGTTGGTTTGGTTTGGTTTCGGTGTTACGTCACGAACTCCCTTTTCTACTAAGGGCTAGGACGGTTGCCTTCTTGCGAAAGACTTGTTTTGGCAGATGTAATCGTTACCCTGAGTGTATGCCCTTACTAACCTCAGTCTGGTATATGGGTGTATTCATTCGCTGCCTGAAATAGCTAGCGTCATATAAACTTGAAGACATAATACAAGAACAAAATATCTACAACGCTAAAAAATACTTTTTTTAAGACTCGCTTCCTAACTAAGGTTGATCTGACTTAACTAAATTGACCAAACCTAACCTAATATTATAATAATTTTTAGGGGGATTTTTCCTATCTTAGGGAGAGAAAGTAAAGCATTAATAAAATAAGATATAAATGAGGAAAAATATCCAAAACAACTGAAAAGGAACATTTTCAATGATCAACTCATATCTAGGGTTTAAGAAAGTTAAACTAACCCTACCTAACCTACTAAAACAATATATTGTTATACACTTTCTTAACTGGAGATGTGAAAGTTAACCCAGCCACTGAGGGGGGCAAGCCAGCCTCAACTAGGTGCCGGTCCCAAGCCCGAGTAGATGGGGAGGGTTGGCGGCAGGAAGGGCATCCGGCCATAAAATTTTGCCAAAACCAAAATATGGCCAGTACAGATAACGATAATGGGACAGAAACAAATGGAGAAAAGTGGCCAGAAACATCGACCCCACATAAAAGTGGGAAAAGATATAGACGAAGAAGAGGAGATGTGAAAGTCAATTGAGCTTTTTACTTGAATAAATTAACCTCACTAACCTACTCTAACCTAATAGTATTATAAATTTCAACTTAGCCACATACATTTCTTTACTTGTAATATATTATTTTTAATATCTGTAACAAAATAACCATTGTACAAATCTAAATAAAGTTTTTTATATTTGAAATTTGAATTCATCATAACTTTTAATAGAATTTCTCCAAATTGAGAGTGTAAAAGTATATATTTAGCAAAGAAAATATCTTGTCAAGTTGAATAACAACCCTCCCCCCCAAAAAAAAAAATTGAAATAGGAATTAAAGGAAAAAATGTTTAATTGAAAAAAATATCGCTGTTAATTTTTTTTTCTTCTGAAAAGTACCACTATGCAGTCAAAATCGAATTCAAATTCAGTCGACTTAGGGATATAATAAAACAAAGCTCAAAAAATCGCAATTATACACGCCAGTTTCAAGGA
>JAXCGZ010010080.1:0-30000 GCA_037179515.1 Halocaridina rubra | reverse complement strand
TCTGCCACGGAGACTACATTTCCTTTAAAAATAATAATGTCGTATTGAGAAGCCCCCCCCCTCCCCTTAAGAAGTATTCACCCTAGCCATTGTGAATGGCTTTTACAGCCATAGCCAATGGATTGACAAGAAGCGCCTGGAATGGCTAAAATGGCGCATAATACTGGCTATTGCCTATGACATTCACACAGAGCCTGGGCATGACCTTCTTTCCCACCATTAGGTCATAATTAACTTGCTAATTCAGGTATCATTTTTATTGAGGGACCTTCAAAGGGCATATCAGATACGGAGTTGGGCGCGTTCGAGGCTGCTAACAGTGGCTTTGGCTTGGGTTTGGTAAGTATGATCTCATATTTAGAATTGAGGGCTAATGGGAGAAACTTTTCCGATTTTCCTATTATACGTTTATGCATTCATTGTTTGGTAAGACTAGTGAAAGTAGTAGTAGTAGTAGTAGTAGTAGTAGTAAGAAATGTATCTCCCCTCAGTTGCAGCTAAGTAGTAGTAGTAGTAGTAGTAGTAGTAGTAGTAGTAGTAGTAGTAGTAGTAGTAGTAGTAGTAGTAGTAGTAGTAGTAGTAGCAGTAAGATATGTAGCTCGTCTCAGTTGCAGCTAAGTAACATTAGCCAAAACTCGATTGAATGTAAACTGACCGTATATATCAAAACTTAACAACGCAGACCGTTCCAGTTTGAGTATATTCTGCTGGAAATTCAATTGTGAATCTTGCACAGATCCACATATATAAGCAGCCTCGATTTCTCGCATACGTCTCCTTTAAGTAGGAGTCGTGAGCAAATATCCGGACACAGGGTGATGTCAGAAGCGTGGCGATGTGCTGCTGATTACTCATAGCTATTGTTGTCATTGTTTGGGACCTGCCCCTCCCATTTCACGCCTTATTCCGCCCACTACCTACTGAGGGTTTACCCCCTTCACCCCCATGACATTCGCCACCTTCCATTCCCCCCACATTAACGCCAATAATCCGAATTAGACATGTAAAGCAAAATATCTGATGAAACTGTAACGATTATTTCTCATTCTCTCTCTCTGTGGGAAGCTTCTGGTACATGTCACTGCGTATAAATCGAGGACTGAAATCAAGTGTTTCTACTAAATTCATATTTAAAACTGCTTATAGTTCAACACACACACACACACACACACACACACACACACACACACACACACACACACACACACACACACACACATATATATATATATATATATATATATATATATATATATATATATATATATATATATATATATATATGACGCTCCAAAGCTGCCAATACTGTAAATTGGGAGAAATTCTGTTTAAATTTATTATAATAATTGATTAATCCTAACAATGATATGCCAAGAACAGAGCCACTATAGCGATTGAGTGAGAACACAAAGGTGTCAGTCACCCAAGGCAAAATAATGGAGTACACTGTCGATTATATTGTTGCTCACTGTTCATTGGCAATCTTGCACACTGCTAGATGTGTGTGGGAAACATTCATTTGTTGAGAGAGAGAGAGAGAGAGAGAGAGAGAGAGAGAGAGAGAGAGAGAGAGATATTCGTAAGGGGTGCGATTCTTAATGGTGACAGGAGGTGGAACGTGAAGATGGATGATGTTATCATTGATAAGCTGATGGTATTGTGTTGTTTTAACTCTTACGATGAACCACTCGCTTTCAATTTTTATTTTCTCACCCTAGCTTTCCCGAGACTTTCATATGCAATGGATAATGCAGAACATTTCATATACAGATGTCACCACTAATTCAGTTTCAATTTATTCTCCATTTATTTATCTATATATTTATTTATTAATATATTTATTTATTTATTTATTTATTTATTTATTTATTTATTTATCTATTAACATATTTATTTCTTTATTTATCTATATATCTATTAGTTAATCTATGAAAATTTCAGGAAAATTAACAGTTAAGTAATTAGTTTCAGAATTCAAAAATTAATTGCATTAACAAATTAAAAGTTCTGACAAATAACATATGGGCAAAGGTTTAGTTAAACGGTATTGAGGGGAAAAGTACATATGCCAATGCATACACTTTAATTAAGTATGAAATACATAAACACTCACTAGTGCATATACATATATTAATGCATCTATGTATATATGTGTGTGTATATGTAATAACTTATTGAACCTCTCTTTGCCAGATCAGGAGAGTGGGGATAAGAAGAAGGGAGCACTGTCTCCCAATTATGGTGCCTAAATTAGCTCATACGGCACCAAAAGTGTCACATAAGATACGTGAAGTCTGCGATGGAAGAGACTCTTCTCAAACTTGGGTTTTCGAATGGGCAGCGATGTACCTATTTCTCAGCTATAATATATATATATATATATATATATATATATATATATATATATATATATATATATATATATATATATATATATATATATATATATATCACATTTGGTAAAATACAGTGCATAAAGTGGAAACGTCTTGATTGAAAATAATAATGATAATAATAATAATAATAATAATAATAATAATAAAAATAATAACAACAACAACAATAATAATAATAATAATAATAATAATAATAATAATAATAATAATAATAATAATAATAATAATAATAATAATAATAATAATAATAATAATAATAATAATAATGGGAAAAAGCCGGAAAAATTAAATATCTTAGCTACAACAACAATTCTAATCAGATGTAACTATCATTAACGATATATACGAGAAATGAAAATAAACTAAAATATACCATATCATCTATATATCATCCAAATTACAAGACATCATTTAGATAAGTATTACCCAGAGCTAGGAGGACTGCCAAGGAAGAGAGAGAGAGAGAGAGAGAGAGAGAGAGAGAGAGAGAGAGAGAGAGAGAGAGAGAGAGAGAGAGAGAGAGAGAGAAGAGGGAGTGTGAATCGAAGGCAATTTCCTTACATAAAACGATTTAGACGATAAAAGAGCGACCCGATCGCCTCTAATTTTTCACTGCCAACAAAAGAACATCGCCTGTGACACACGCATGCCACCTTCCTCATTTCCGATCCTATTGTT
The DNA here is from genome assembly GCA_037179515.1 of Halocaridina rubra. Taxonomy (NCBI): domain Eukaryota; kingdom Metazoa; phylum Arthropoda; class Malacostraca; order Decapoda; family Atyidae; genus Halocaridina; species Halocaridina rubra. The sequence goes on along the minus strand of JAXCGZ010010080.1, from coordinate 26,926 downwards.
GAGGGGTTACCCCCGGTCACGTGACCGCTAGTGACGTCACGTGTGGCCTGGCTAATGACTGTCCTGTTCAAACTTTTCAAGCTTAAGTCGTTAATGACATCAACATCACTTCTTTAATTTCCTCTTAAGTCTCGGAGGGGGCATGACATCCAAGTATTTATTGTTAATGCCATCTCCTGTTCAGTTACTTTGTACGTATTCGCTTGTGTGTGTGTGTGTGTGTGTGTGTGTGTGTGTGTGTGTGTGTGTGTGTGTGTGTGTGTGTGTGTGTGTGTGCGCGCGCGTGTGTGTGTGTGTGTGTGTATGTGTGTGTGTGTACGTCTCTCATCCAGAAGATTTTTTTTTTTTTTTTTTTTTTTTTTTTTTTTTTTTTTTTTTTTTACAGAAATGAAAGTGTTTTGATTACAAGAATATAAGCTGTCCGGTTTTTAGTAATGGCTAAAATAGTCTACAATTTTTTGCTCTCCTGTATTACAACCTAGCATTTAAAAAAGCTATAAGAACCAACAAAACAAGAGGGTGATGTATCATAATATACAAAAGTATTTGGACACAATGTATTTAACATCTGAAAAAAAAACTTAAGTGAGAGACAGCTGACCAAAATGTAACATCTCGAGAGCTTTGGACATTTCAAGTCCTACTGACTGCAATAGCGACAAATGAAGTGAAAACATTTCACTACACAATTATATATATATATATATATATATATATATATATATATATATATATATATATATATATATATATATATATATATATATATATATATATATATATATATATATATATATATATATATATATATCTATATATCTATATATCTATATATATATATATATATATATATATATATATATATATATATATATATATATATATATATATATATATATATAAAATTATATAAACTGGTACAAAAATTTTGGACCATTGGTCGTTATTTGTGTTTCAGAGCAAATAATGTTGTTCTCTGACTGTTACAGAAAGTTGAATGTGGATTTCGATTTTCATAAGGGTCGCAGCAGCTCAGTGGTAGAGTGCACGAGTAAGGAAGCGACTCTCGTCAGTTCGCTCTCATCGCAAGGTGTTAAGGGGGGTTTACAAGGTCAAACGGTTCGTCGAACGCGGCTCGACAGACAAGTGTTTGAAGTGATGTTCGATCGTGTGAACGGGGTATTTGGTTGTCGAACACGTTTGTCGAACGTGTTCGACAACCAAATACCCCGCTAACACGTTCGAACATCACTTAAAACACTTGTCTATCGAACCGCGTTCGACGAACAGTTTGACCGTGTAAACCGCCCTTTATGGAGGGCATCATATCTTAATCCCCAAGTTTCAAAATGACTGTGTCCACCCTCGTTCGAATGGGGACTTGCTGCAACATATTAGGCGGTGTTATAATTAGTTGATAGAGTAATTGATACATTTGCAGTATGGCGTTGGATTATCATAACTACACGATGAAGTTACGGTAAAATCTATTTATACACATCCGAGTATGCCAAATCTTTAGTCTCCATCAGTAACTGGCAAGAAAAAAACAAACAGTTCTTTGGCGAAATTCTATACAAAACCCAGTTAAGGAAACAAACAAACATTTAAGACATGATATATATATATATATATATATATATATATATATATATATATATATATATATATATATATATATATATATATATATATATATATATATATAACATTTTCAAACTTCATTAAATAGCAAAGAAAACCATATTGTAAACGATATTTATTATATGTATACATAGCTAATTTCAAGGCCCTAAATGGATATCTCTTCAAGCACAAATGCATGTCAAGAACTGAGTGAGAAATGAAGAGGTGAGGCAGGGAACGGGTGATGGAATATAGCTATAGGATGAATTAGACCAAAGGCTGTTAAGATGGTTTGGACATATAGGAAGAACAAATGATTAACGACTCGCCAAAAAAAAAATGTTGACAGGAGAAGTAAGTGGAGTAAGGGCGAAAGGAAGATGGGATGAAAAGAGCATTGAATGCACGTGGTATGTCAGCAGAACAGTGTAGAGGGTGTGCGATAGATAGGGATGACTGGAGAGAGATTGTGAACAAGTGAAATGGGCCAATGGGAATTACAGCTGTAAGCTGGTTAGGGTGGGTGTAGGGCATCGCCATATGGTGAAGCAGTGGGGTTAATCAGCTACAGCAGTCGGGCCTCACAGCATAAGGCCCTTGCCCACTTACGAGGTGGAATACCCAAGCAGTGTAGTAGGAATGAAATTTTAGTTACCCCTTATCCGCAAGGATGTAAGAATGAATGCTTGGACTAGGCCATCACCTTACAAGGAGAATTACCTTACAAGTGGATTCATTAAGGATGGTTTCAACAAATATGTACGATAGTAATTGTCCTTAATTACTAATGAGACTTAAAAGAATTACACATTAAGCAACACTATTAAATAAAAAGTAAAAAGATATGTACCCAACACCAAAAAACCATAAGTTTAAAAAAAAAATTATAATACCCAGGAAACAATAAAGAGAAGACCAAAATTCTACCCCGAAAAAGGTCATTAGGTGGTATAAGTGTAAATAAAGGGCTCACAATTCAGTTTTTGGGCGGGAGGGATTTTGAATTTCCCGCGCGCGTGCAAGCCACGTGGCAAGCGGGGCATTAGCGTCATGGTAGAGGGTGGCCAAGGATAAACAAAACAGAGCATTAGCTCCATGTTGATGCCTATCTCTCAATTTCTCACATATTCCAACGCTCTGATGTCTGTGGGTGGGCCATTGGGAGGATTGTGGGGGATTGTGTGAAGCGATTGGAAGATGAGTTCAAAAGATAAGTGAGGCGTCGTGAGATAATGAAAATGGAAATGAGATAAAACAAAATGTATGAATGGATGGTGTCAGATTCTGCTTTTATGTATGTTCAGTGCTATTACATATTTCAGAGCGATAAGTTCCGGTTTTACGTCACGGCTCCCTTTTCTACCAAGGGCTAGGACGGTCGCCTTCTTGCGAAGGACTTGTTTTGGCAGATGTAATCGTTACCCTGAGTGCATGCCCTTGCTAACCTCAGACCGTGATGGGGATATTATATTTTTTTTTTACTTTTTATAAATCTGCAAAGTGTGGGTACTAGTTTCTTAATAAAAATTGAATTATTTAACCCCAAAATTTTATTTTTGAGTCACGTTTACCCAAAATTAAGTAATAAATATTATTATCTGGAGAAGTTAAAATACAAGTAACTTTTCACATTTGTTACGACTGCGACAAAGACACCTCATCTTCTCTCCCTCCCTGAAAAATAATACTCTAGATAATATAATCTATAAATATCTAGTAATTATTTTAAATAATCTCAAAACTTTCCGAGGATTATTTTGTCCTCTTCAACGTTCTGTGTCAGCCATTTTTATGAAGCTGAAAAGCCAAAGGTGACAAAGTTTACACAACCGTGCATGCATGCATCGAGAGAGAGAGAGAGAGAGAGAGAGAGAGAGAGAGAGAGAGAGAGAGAGAGAGAGAGAGAGGAGAGAGAGAGAGAGAGAGAGAGAGAGAGGTAATTTAATAGAATGATCATCTAGTTCACAACTAAGGTAATCGAATTAGTTATTTATGGATACTATGGTAAAGAGTAGTCACCGTGGCTCAGGCGGTGACGTCCGCGACTTTGAGGCGTCAGGTCGAGGGTTCGTGCCCCGCCACGATCTGAGGTTAGCAAGGTCATGCACTCAGGGTAACGATTACATCAACCAAAATAAGTCCTTCGCAAGAAGGCAACCGTCCTAGCCCTTGGTAGAAAAGGGAGTCCGTGACGTAAAACACGTTTTTTTTTTACTTTGGTAAAGAGGGAACAAACATCAAAACTGTTCATATGCATATCTGGAGTGATAACAAGATTCTGAAGTTTTTCAATCAGGTCATAAGAATTCAGTATATTGGAGGATTATATTTTTTCACAGAAATGGGGACAATAAACGAAATAAAAATTTAGCTTATAAGATATAGAACCAACAGAACTAATAATTGGGCGCATAGGTAATCCAGGCTTGTGAGTTTTTACTAATCCATATTGATATGGGAAACTATAGGGGAATGAACATATACTTGGTCATTTAAAAACATGTGATTCTTACGAATATGTTTCGAATTACTGATGAAATGTTTTATAACATCATCCAAGGGAATTTTTTTAACTCCAGATATGTGCTTGTATCAGCTAATAAATTATTCATTATGTTTAAATAACTGTCTGTATCTAACGAATCCCTTAGATGATGTTATAAAACATTTTAACAGTAATTCAAAATGGAATCTTAAAAATCACATTTCCATAATTGATCTAAGCATATGTTCACTCCCCTAGACTCCCATATCTTTATTGTTCCGGTTTTACGTCACGGACTCCTCTTTTACCAAGGGCTAGGACGGTTGCCTTCTTGCGAAGGACTTGGTTTGGCAGATGTAGTCGTTACCCTGAGTGCATGCCCTTGCTAACCTCAGACCGTGACGGGGCGCGAACCCTCGACCTGACGCCTCAAAGTCGCGGACGGTACCGCTTGAGCCACGGTGACTCCCATATCTTAATGGATTTGTAAAAACTCACAAGCCTGGAATATCTATGCACCCAATTATTAGTTATGTTGGTTCTATACCTTACAAACTAAGTTTCTAGTTCGTTTATTGTCCCCTTTGCTGGAAAAAAATATCATGCACTGAATCCCTATTACCTGATTGAAAAACTTCAGAATCTTGTTATCACTCCGGATATGCATATGAACAGTTTTGATGTTTGTTCCCTCTTTACCGAAGTACCCATAAATAAATTATTAGATTACCTTAGTTTTGAACTATATATATATATATATATATATATATATATATATATATATATATATATATATATATATATATATATATATGTATATATATATATATATATATATATATATATATATATATATATATATATATATATATATATATATATATATATATATATATATATATATATATATATATATATATATATATATATATATATATATATATATATATATATATACACACACACACACACACGAGTAATATTCCCCCTTCTAAGAGAGGATGGCTCAGTAAAAGCTAAATACTTCGATTGTTTGTAGATTAATATTGCATCATCAACATATTCTGACACTCCATTTTCACTATTTATATATACACTAAGACGATAGATTTGAATAAAAAATATAAATAATACAGATATCTATGACAATATCATTTGCAATTATTTCAAGTAAAGTAACGAATGAATAAAATGATAGTAAGACTGAATACTTTGTTGTTCCGGTTTTACGTCACGGACTCCCTTTTCTACCAAGGGCTAGGACGGTTGCCTTTTTGCGAAGGACTTGTTTTGGCAGATGTAATCGTTACCCTGAGTGCATGTCCTTGCTATCCTCAGACCGTGAACGGGCGCGATCCCTCGACCTGACGCCTCAGAGTGGCGGATGCTACCGCTTGAGCCACGGTGACTACTGATAGTAAGAATGAAGACATAGTTGATATAATATGGTCATATATATACAAAGAACTTTAAACATTCGTATATCAGAGGGAGTGACTGTGAGTACATGTGCCCATGTCTGGTTACTGATTTAACAGTAACAGTACATAGAAGGATGTATGATAAACATAGAAAAGGATGTATGAAAACAAATATATATATAAGAAGGCATAAATTAATGGATGGATTCGGTGTTACGTCACGAACTCCCTTTTCTACTAAGGGCTAGGACGGTTGCCTTCTTACGAAGGACTTGTTTTGGTAGATGTAATCGTTACCCTGAGTGTATGCCCTTACTAACCTCAGTCCGTGACGGGGCGGGAGCCCTCGACCTGCCGCCTCAGAGTTGCAGAGGCTACCATTTTGCCACGGAGACTACAAGAAGGCATAAATTAATATTAATATAAATATAAAAATGCAACAACTTCTTAATAATACAAAGCATGAACAAGCGATGGAATAAAAGGAAAGAAAGATGTGAGACAAAATGGATAGCAGTAGTGCTAGACAGGCTGAGACTCGTTTGAAATTTTATGGCTATTTGATGTATACATGGCCAAATATAGATTGTAATGTTTAACAAATGCAATATCACTGGGAGTGCCCATGTGCATATGTCCCCATGTACAGTTATTTGAATAAAAAAAATCAGTGGTATGTTGTAGAGGTTTATACAAAAATATCCATAAGTTTTTCCTTCCGGATTCGGTTTTACGTCACGAACTCCCTTTTTCTACTAAGGGCTAGGACGGTTGCCTTCTTACGAAGGACTTGTTTTGGCAGATGTGATCGTTACCCTGAGTGTATGCCCTTACTAACCTCAGTCCGTGACGGGGCGCGAACCCTCGACCTTTCCCCTCCGCCATTTCTTATCTAGCTCTCTACCTTCTTCCTCCACCTGAAGTCCGAGCAATGGCTAGAGAGAGAGAGAGAGAGAGATTCATCCCGTAGAGATTATCAGCATCATCGTCATCATTTCATAATAACCCAGTTGTAATGTCTGGACGCACCACAAAACCACTCACCCTATACAAACACCTTCCCTAAGGACACCCTCGATTTCTACCCTCCCCCCTCACCCACCTCCCATAATGACTTTTAGCTTCCCCTCGAAAAGGCAAAGAGACTCGAAGAAGTGCGACATGGACCAGCAAATCTATTCTTTTTGTACAAAGACTATAAGGTCCATTTACACGTCAGTGACGAAGGGCAACTGTGCCTTAAAGACCGCGCAATAAAAGTTCATGTTTCGCCATTCATCGTGTATATTAATCCTTCTTGTCATCTATTGACTACTCCCTAAAGGGGAGATGCTACGACCAAATTACTTCCCGCCTTATTTGTATAGAAATTGTTGTTCCTATTTCCTGATGAGGAGCAAGGTACATTAAGAAAAAAATCCCACTCAAAAACCTACAAAGTAAGCTCAGTGTAAAGACATCTCCCCTCTCTCAAATTCCCACTCCGATTCCACCACTCTGTTTACATCCACAGAAATGATAAAATTGTATTAAAAGGATATTCTCTCCAACGCTGCCATCGCATCCAAATGACCCAATGCATCATTTCTCCAATCACGCGTTTTGAAAATCTTTAATTATATGGGTAATTCTTAAATCCCCTCTGTTAGTACGTTTATCCTCAACAATAGCACTTATATACAATCTCAAGATGCTACTTTGAACCTTATTCAGACACTAGAAAGGGTCGATTTATGAATATCCTGGAAGAAAAGGTTACACCTTTTGAGCAGTGAATGGGAAGCCATAACACCAGCTGTCATTGTGAATATGGCGGGCGAGGGGAAAGGAAGAGAGAGAGAGGAGAGAGAGAGAGAGAGAGAGAGAGAGAGAGAGAGAGAGAGAGAGAGAGAGAGAGAGAGGAGGAGAGAGAGAGAGAGAGAGGAGAGAGAGAGAGCATACACAGATGGGTGTTCCGAATCATGTTTTTCATTTTTCATTTGATGGTGAAATATCTCTTGGTGAAAGAGATGTACCAAGGGAACACATACACTCGTTTATTATTTATAAGAAAAATATCCATCATCATTCCAATAAATATAATAGTGGCAGCCGTGGCCGGGTGGTAGAGTACCCGACTCTGGTTCAAGTCGTAGGGTCGAGACCCACCACGTTTTGAGGTTAGAAAGTGCATTCACTGAATTTAATGGTCACACTCCTAAAACCAAAGTTCTTTGCTAGGAGGCATCGGCCTAGTCCTTACCAGAAAAGGGAGTCCTTGACGTAAAACTGGATCATTTCAATAAATATAATATAATAGAGAACTGAAGAGACGCGTCACAAAAGATGAGAGAATAAGCAGAAGAAAGATCATAACTGGAGATGCCTTTCCTACATCGAGGCTTCCTTAGTCTCCGAGTTCTTCCCCCCTAATTCTCGTTTATTCCATTTATTCGGTTTTATTGATGTTACTTGAGCTTATGTTCTTACGCTCTGACGCTACTTAACTCTCTCTCTCTCTCTCTCTTCTCTCTCTCTCCTCTCTCTCTCTCTCTCTCTCTCTCTCTCTCTCTCTCTCTCTCTCTCTCTACCAAGGAGATTCGGGTAATATTCAGGTCTTGGGTTAAAATCTCTCTCTCTCTCTCTCTCTCTCTCTCTCTCTCTCTCTCTCTCTCTCTCTTCCTCTCTCTCTCTCTCTCTCTCTCTCTCTCTCTCTCTCTCTCTCTCTCTCTCTCATCCTCTCCTCTCTCTCTACCAAGGAGATTCGGGTAATATTCAGGTCTTGGTTAAAATCTCTCTCTCTCTCTCTCTCTCTCTCTCTCTCTCTCTCTCTCTCTCTCTCTCTTCTCTCTCTCTCTCTCTCTCTCTCTCTCTCTCTCTCTCTCTCTCTCTGTCTCTCTCTCTCTCTCTCTGGCAAGGGGGGGTCCGGGGTAATGTTAAGGTCTTGGTTAATCTTGTAATAAACTGAGATTCTCACACACATAAACACACTAAGAATATTTAGCCACATAATGACTTTACAGTCCCCCTCCTCCTTCCCTATTTCAAACCATACATGTCACTTACAAAGGGGACCGCGGTAGCGCAGAGGTTACAACACTCGACTCAGAAAATTACATGTTCGTATTCGAGCCCAGAGCGAGGCGTAAGGAAGGGCATCCGGCCTTAATTCCCCATCTCCAATCCAATTCGAATGGGGATTAACAGTGACACATAAAACGGGAATCATCACAACTGCAAGTCACTTTCTGTGTGCAGTGGGATTTTTTTTTTTTTTTTTTTTTTGGTGTTGCATGGAATTTTCAGGCATTTTTTTTATTATCATTTCAATATTCACTTTGTGTTAGTTTATCAATTTTCATGTATTCAAAAGTTTTCAAATTCAATCAAATGAATTTATAGCCTGTCTTTACTCTTACACCTGCTTATACAAACACAAATACAGACACACATACAGTATGTACGAGTGCGCAAACTAGCATTCAAGGGTACTGTGTACTGACAATACTTACTTTTGCAAGAGATGTTCATTTAAATAAACAATTATCTCTTTCTACTGGCATATGCTGCATCTCTCGTCCAATTCTGGTTGTTCGACTTTTTTAAAATATGTAAATACTTATACAATTTCCAGTAATTTAAAAATCATTTCTTATAATCAGTTACAATCAACTGCAGGTATAATCAGTAATTATGATAAATCCCATAATATCAAAACACCAAATAACAATATACCAAGAGACTCAAAGAGCCACTCTCAGCCGTCATATGAAGTATAGATACCCATAAACACATGAATAATTATGCTGGAATCGATAGCACCCAAATTTGTATACACATACAAGCCTATAAATTCAACATGGCGAATAAAGGAAACCAAAAAGCAAAATTCTTACTAGTTAAAACAAAGATGGAAACACACACACACACACACGAACATAAGAACAATCCGCTGACTACAGCATATGCAGTATGTTATACTTTTTCCGTACAGTAATAAATCCGTCAAACATGAGAGCGTATTCCGGTTATTCTTTTTATATCAACTTCTCTCTCTCTCTCTCTCTCTCTCTCTCTCTCTCTCTCTCTCTCTCTCTCTCTCTCTCTCTCTCTCTCTCTCTCTCTCTCCTCTCTCCTCTCTCCTCTCTCTCTCTCTCTCTCTCTCTGAAACAAATCACAGTGTATCTGTACGTTCAACGCCATTCACGAATGAGTTATATCCACCAGTATCTGTTATTTACCACAATATATCCATCAACGGACCCCCCTCCCCGTGACTCCAATCCCACTTTCCAAATCTGCCCCACTCCCTTATTGCTTCCAACGCTCCCCTCTTCCTACCCTCTCATCCCATTTCCGGGAAAGAGTTTTGGATACGTGGTAAAGGTTCGAATATATAAAGAATAAGACGACAAGGAAAATGAATAATAATAATAATAATAATAATAATAATAATAATAATAATAATAATAATAATAATAATAATAATTATTATTATTATTATTATTATTATTATTATTATTATTATTATTATTATTATTATTATTAATTATTATTATATTATTAAAGAGGGGGAACCCATTTGAAATGCATGTGTATATCTTCTATATCTTAATATAACAATAACACTGGTCAAAACAATTTTTGCTGACTTATATCTGACTTTTTTTTTTTATGAATTTTGGTGCGTTGATGCCAAAAAATCACATTGGTTTTCATGTCACGTCAAGACCTGGATTATGATCCAAGACTCACTTTGTTTTAAAAGTATTCTCAAGGAGTGTATTTACTGTATGTAATACCCGTGCTGGTATGTCCATGTTGCGCAAACATTATATCTTTTATCTACCTTGGCTGTTTCCCCCATTGGGGAGTAACCGACATAAAAAAACAATAAGGGGATTACTTTGCTCTATGGGCAATGACGAGGGAGCTAGCGACCGTTCAGATGGCACTGCTGGAGTGCCACAGCCCATCCCCCCGGCTCTTCCACAACCTGTGTCGGTAAACATATTTTATAAAAGCTAAACGCAAAGGACGTTGAAGTCCCTACCAAAATGATCTATATAATCGAGTTAGAGAAACTGTTTAGTCGCGGCAGATTCGAAGTTCGAGCATTCGACTCAGGAATTTACAAAACCACGCACGAGCCAAGCGCGGAGCGTTAGGAATGACACCCAGCATTAATTCCCCAGCTTTAGCCTGTCTGTGTTGACCCCCATAACGAAGATGGATAGTTTCACATGAAACGGAAAAGTAACAAATAAGGTGTGACATTGTTTATTACGGCAAGAGACTCCAGAGAAAGTTTTTAGATTCTTTTGGAGTCAAATGCACAGTAAAAAAAAAAAAAAAAAAAATATATATATATATATATATATATATATATATATATATATATATATATATATATATATATATATATATATATATATATATATATACACGCATGTACACAAATAAATATATATAGTAGGTTGGCCATGGCACCAGCCGCCCATTGAAAGACTACGACTGACGGTATTAGGATGCAACTAGGACTGCTCCAGACAGTTCCAGGTTGATTCTTCCTACAGGACGGTTCTTTCCTCATGCCTACATCTACACTGAATATTCTGGCATATTCATTACACATCTCTTGCTATCCCATTACATTTGACAAGTCACAACATTCTGCACATCTGTCTCTTTTACTTTCCTTTTCCTCACATTTTGTCATTATTTATGGAAGGTTCACAACTAATGGCCCCCAGTACCCGGCATAGTGGGGTGCGAAGAATCTCCGGGGATCGTGTTGACTCTACCATTGGCTTGAGGGCAGACACGCCTGGTGGTAGTAATGGTTCTGCTCTTAACCTTGCACCTCCCAATAGATCTGCTTCTTTCACTCTTCACTATTCAAACATTCGTGGGCTGAACTCTAATCTTTCGTCTGTGGAACAGCACTTGGGCACTTTCCTCCCTAACCTTCTCCTCCTATCTGAAACCCAGTTGTCTATACATGCTTCCACTGACCCTTTCCAAATCTCCCACTATAATCTGTATACTCGTTTTCGTTCCAAAGGTGGGGTCTGTGCATACTGCAACATTAACACTCCTACTGTGAGGCTCATGGACCTTGAATCTCCTGACTTTGATGTTCTCTGGCTAAAAGTCTATCTCTCCACTACCACTATCATCCTTTGCTTCTGCTACTGTTCTCCAAACTCCACCGAGTTTGTGTCTTTCTTTGAATATTTCTCCTCGTGCCATAAGTCCTTGCTATCTTCTCACCCACATGCCGAGGTTCTCTACAATGGAAACTTCAATGTACACCACAGTGAGTGGCTTCATTCTTCTCACACTGATGTGGGAGGAAGCAAGGCTCTTGCTTTCTCTATTACTCACGATCTAGAGCAAATTATCAAACATCCTACTCGTGTTCCTGATCCTTACGAACATGCTGCAAACACTCTTGACCTATTTTTTACTTCTAACCCTTCAAACTACTCTTATTCTGTGCTTTCCCCTCTTGGTAAATCTGACCACTCCATGATCTCTGTCTCTTCCGTTTTCGCTCCACCACCACCAATCCCTCCTACTCAATGCTGCCTTTGGCACTTCGAGCGAACCCAATATGAAAATTTGCGTAACTTTCTCTTTGACTTCCCATGGGATGACTACTGCTTTCAGTCCCGCAACCCTGATCGGGTAGCTGTAAAAGTTGCCGAGATCATGACCGCGGGAATGGAGGCGTACATCCCCTCTTCTACAAACACTTTCTCTCCCCCTAAACCTTGGTTTGACCGTGCCTGCTCCATGGCTATCCAGGCTAGGAATCAGGCTCACAAATCTTACCAAGCCTCTCCTTCCGATTTAACTCGCTCTGCTTTTATTATAGCTAGGAATCGCTGTACAGCTCAGATTCGAAGGTCTAGGGCTTTTTATAAGAAGGAAAGTTAATGACCTTAACTCCTCTCCCACTGACAAATGCTTCTGGTCCTTAGCCAATAACCTCTCCAAAAACTTCTGTAACTCAAGCTTTCCCCCTCTCATTCGTTCTGATGGTTCTATAGCTTGCTCTCCCACCGACAAAGCCACTCTCTTTGGCTCTCATTTTTCTGCCAACTCTTCTATCAACGATTCCAGCGCACCTGTTCCTCAGTCTTTTCCCCTCTCTAACCCTATGCCCTCCCTTATCCTTTCTTCACGCAAAGTTCAAAAGGTTCTTCGCTCACTAAAGACAAACAAGGCATCTGGTCCCGATGGTATCCCTGCAAGGTTCCTTAAGGAGTTTGCAGATGAACTGGCTCTCGTGCTTTGCCGTCTTTTTCGCCTCATTCTGTCAACCAGTATCTATCCTTCATCTTGGAAGCATGCTCTAGTTCAACCTGTTCCTAAGAAGGGTGACCGCTCTATTCCTTCTAATTACCGACCTATTGCTCTAACCTCCTCTATTGCTAAAGTTTTCGAAACTTTGCTCAATGCTCACTTCTTGAAACGCCTTGAATCTAACTCACTTATCTCCGATCACCAGTACGGTTTCCGCAAGGCAAGATACACTGGTGATCTCCTGTCCTATCTTACTCATGTATGGTCATCTTCTCTGAGGAACTATGGGGAATCCTTTGTCGTCGCCCTTGATTTCTCTAAGGCTTTTTTACAGAGTCTGGCACAAGGCTCTGTTGGCCAAACTCCCTGCCTATGGCTTTACCCCTTCTTTCTGTTCTCTGATTTCCAGTTTTCTTACTGACCGTTCTATATCTGTAGTTGTTGATGGCGCGACATCTAGCCCTTTCTCTGTTTCCAGTGGTGTTCCACAGGGCTCTGTTCTTTCACCTACTCTCTTCCTTCTCTTCATCAATGATCTTCTTCAATCCCCATCTTCCTCTCTTCTTCATGCCTTTGCCGATGATTCTACCATTCACTTTTCCTCTGCCTTTTCTTCACAACCTTCATCTGTTACTCGTAATCAATCTCGTATCACTCTTTCTTCTACTCTTAACTCCGATTTGCAGAGAGTATCTGAATGGGGCACTCAAAATTTAGTTAAATTCAATGCCTCCAAGACACAGTTTCTGGCTATCTCTTTATCTTCTTCTCCTCCTGATAACCCTATTGTCTTCAAAACTAATGAAATTTACCCTCTTAACTCTATCAGTATATTAGGAATCCATATAGCCTCTAACTTGTCTTGGAGGAATCACATAATCCAAATTTCTAAATCTTCATCCAAAAAATTGGGGATTTTGTTTCGTTTTCATTATTACTTTTCCTCATTGCAGTTACTTAAAATTTACAAAGGTCTTATCCACCCCTGCTTAGAATACTGCTCACACATCTGGGGTGCTTCTTTCTTTACTTATCTTCTTGATAGGGTTGAATCTAAGGCAGTCAGACTCATTAATGATCCTTCTCTTACTTCTAACCTGGACTCTCTCTCTCTTCGAAGTAAGGTATCTTTCCTTTCGCTTTTCTATCGCTACTACTTCCATCGCTGCTCTGATGAGTTGGCGAGTTGCATCCCTCCTCCACTGCCGAGGCCGCGTAACACTCGCCAAGCGGCCTCATCTCACAGGTACTGTGTGGAGATTTGTAGCTCGCGGATTGGTCGGTGCAGCGACTGCTTCTTCCCATCTACCTCCAGACTCTGGAACTCTCTTCCTCCTTCTGTCTTTCCTAATTCTTATGACCTTTCATCCTTCAAAAAGCAGATCTATCGTCATCTCAGAGCCTAGTCCTCCATATCTCTGGGTCCTCATTACTTTGACTGTTTTTTTCTGTCTGTCGTTTTCCTTTCTGTGACATTACCTCATCTCTGCCTTGCCCTTAACCTTTTTCTTTTCCTTCGTCTTGGTATTTTCTCGTGCCCGGGCCTTTGTTGATGAGGGCAGTTTCTGCCTGTCCCGGTGTCACACTCTTAAAAAAGAAAAAAACTATATACATTCTTGGTTGATAAATGTTGAATCCACGTACAACATGTCTAAACTTAAGTTTTAAACATTCAGAATAAAAACTATATTTTGGAATTCAAATATACCTCTTACCAAAATTATTCTACCACATCTAAAGGACTTAATACGGAATACAAGCTACATATAATTATGAAGACGAATACACGAATAAAAGAGAACTCCAGCAACTTTTGTTCGTTCTATTTACGATTCAGTTTATATGTGTTCAGGACAGAAATATATTAAATTAGACACAAACTGCGGTGTCGTACCGCAGGTAAATTTTTTTTTTTAGCCTCCTGGCTAGTACAGTGGTAACGCGCTGGCCTCGCATTCACGAGGTCGACGGCTCGCGCCTCGTCCAGGCAAGAGAGTTTAAGCTGTTACTGGGGAGGTTACTGCTGTGGTTGAGCACCATAGTGGGGTGGTTGGGGCCTGTGCCGGCTGGCGACCGCCCTATGGGTCATCCATGACCCGTTCCACCTATCCGTGGGTGGAAAATCTAAAAAAAAAAAAAGTCATTTTTAGCTTGTTTTACGGAGGTAGTCATGTTTCGAATATCTTTCATGGAATAATACATATTGATTATTCATAGTTCTTAGATGATTTTTGGTTACATAGAACCGACAAAAGAGAGAAGCCAAGAAGTCATTGGCCCGATTTCTTAAACAGTGTAGACCTAGGATACCATATTGTTAATTAGGTAGACACACACAAATGGATATCATAAACGCATCTGATGCGGTTCTGTGTATGGCTAGCTAGGATCCCGTAAGGGATCCTTTCAAAGATTAGCAGAAAAGTATGGAACATTATTTCATTTTTTCATGAGAAATCTTTAGATGAACGAAATGGCAAAGGCCCGATTTCTTGAGCAGTGTAAACCTAGGATACCATATTGTTAGGTAGCTAGACACACACATGGATTTCATAAACGCATCTGACGCGGTTCTGTGTATGGCTAGGATCCCTTGCGGGATCCTAGCCATACACAGAGCCGCGTCAGATGCGTTTATGAAATCCATTTGTATGTGTCTAGCTAACTAACAATATGGTATACTAGGTTTACACTGTTCAAGAAATCGGGCCTTTGCCATTTCGTTCATCTAAAGATTTATCATGAAAAAATTATATAATTTTCCAAGTTTTTCTGATAATCTTGGATAATTATTTATGATGAAATTAATGAAAAGAAGCAAGTATGAACAGAAGGTATAGAAATAGATTAAAAAAAATTATAAGTATATTAGAAAGTATAAATAAAAAGTCTATAAATGAAAAATATAGGAACAACAACTACTTTAATACAAAACTAAGTAAATATAAAAAATAACGAATAACAAACATACCAATAAATAAAAATAAAAATATATATATATATAGAATTAAATGACGATAAGAAGGAAATTTTATGAAAATAAGAAAAAGTCTTTCTTATAATCCGGAGGAATGAACATAACAAGAAATTTATGTCGCTTCCAACATGAGTTACGGTTTAAAGGAAAAATTAATTCATTGTGATTTATATGTGTTTTCCACGAGGGCTAAGCCCCCTCCCCCCATCTTCACCTCATCCCATCATTAGGGGTAATTTAGGTCCTTAAAAGCCGTAATTAATACAATATATATCCCACCATATATCACACATCGGCTATTTACACGCGCCTTGGCTAGCCAATCACAGGACGGGAGAGAATGACTTAAGCATTTTCTACATTCTGATTGGCTGACAAAGCTTAGTTTCTGTTCGTGCAAGAGATGATTTTGGACATATTTTGAGCGTTTTGTTTTGAGTTATGTTTTCGAGTATGAATTAGAGGCACATATCGTGAATTATGAAAACAGTGCATACGTGTATTTTAGCAACAGTTTATGTGTTACAAGATACTCGTAGAGAAGAACAATGTGATTGTGAGTAGAGTACATTAAGATAATAAAAAAAAACATAGGTAGACACATCACAGTACTTGTAAACCATAGATATGAGGTGATAAGTGTATTATGGTGTACTGTTACAGCTGCCGTGATAAAAAACCATTCCAGGTTTACAGAGGAAGATCTGATTAGGTGACAGATACTGCTCTAAAAAAAATAATAATAATAATTAAAAAAAAAAAAAAAAAAAAAAATATATATATATATATATATATATATATATATATATATATATATATATATATATATATATATATATATATATACACTGTCCTGGACAGTTCGATGTTAAGTCTTCCTTCAGTTACGGTTCTCTTTCTATGCCTATATCAACACCGAAATATCTTGGATATTCGTTACACATGTCTTATTATCGCTTCGCATCTGACAAGTCACAACGCTCCCCATCTCTGTTTCTCTTTTTGTTTTCTTCGTGCCCAGGCTTGATAAGGGTAGATTTATTATTATTTGTTTTTGGCCCGTCCTGGTGTCACAAAAAAAAAATAAAAATAAAAAATAAAAATAATATATATATATATATATATATATATATATATATATATATATATATATATATATACATATATATATATATATATATATATATATATATATATATATATATATATATATATATATATATATATATATATATATATATATATATATATATATATATTCCCCCTGAGGAGGGGCAATAATACCTCCTCTGGGCTCCCTTGCGTGTCGTAAAAGTCGACTAAATGGGGCGAAGCCAGGGGATTAAAAATCCCTTCCCTTGTATTATCCATGCACTTACAGTCCAGTATTTTCTTTTATTAGCCACCCTCCTTATAAGGGGGACCATGGATTTTTTAGATAGATAGATAGATAGATAGATAGATAGATAGATAGATAGATAGATAGTGTGTGATAGAAGTAGAATTGAACGCACAGAGAAATATATTATATGCTACAGATTACATGAAAGAAATTTCATTATAATCTAGAAATGAATAATGGTAATATCACAATTCATGCTAATTAATCACAAGCAAATATAATAATACACTATAAGTGTTTACTTCAAGCCAAACACTAACATTAAACACATTCTAAACACAAGCAAAACATGAGCTTTCATTTCTAAACAAATATTTCAACCACATCAACAATATTAATGAACAATCTCGAGCAGCTGATTACCTGTGAAAAGGCTCCTTTCCATCTTCTCCCGGCATCCTTTTCCAGCATCTTTATCTTGCTCTTCCTCTTCTTCTCTTTCCTCCGCCCCCGTCGTCTCTCTCTATTCCTTTTTCCAGCTTCTCTTTCTAGTTCTTTCTTTTGTTCTTCCCCCTCTACTGTCTTCTCTCGGCATCCTTTATCCAGCATCCTTCTCTTGTTCTTCCTCTTCCTCTTCTTACCTCGCCCCTGTCTTCTCTCTGAATCCTTTTTCGAGCATCCTTCTCGTCATTCCTCTTGCTCTTCTTCTCTCTCCTCCGCCCCCGTATCCTCTCTACATCTTTTTTTCCCAGCATCCTTCTCTTGTTCTTCTTCTTCCTCCTCCCCCACCAGTCTAACCTCAGCATCCTTTATCGAACATCCTTCTCTTCTTCTTCCCCCCCCCCCCCCCAACACAGTCTTCTCTCAGCATCCTTTATTCAGCATGCTTCTCTTATTCCTCCTCTTCCCGTTCCTCTTGCCTCGCCTCTATTTAATCGCTACATCGTTTTTCCAGCATCCTTCTCTTGTTATCCCATTTTTTCCTTCTTTTTCCTCCCGCCCCTGTATTCTCTATACATCCCTTTTCCAGCATCCTTCTCTTATTCTTCCTCTTCTTTTTCTTCCTCTTCTTCTTCTTGTTTCCCCGCCTCTTCAGATCTCTTCTTCAACTCCTTGGCAGAAATGGGTCCTTCTATCAGCCAAATGGGAGCAGGATGACGTCTTCAATAGAAATTATTTTATAAAACTAGGATAATCCGCCCAACATACGACATACGTATAACAAGCGCTGCCCACGTGCTAGGGAAAAGAAAATTCTAACCCACGTGGTGTCATTCCCCTCCTTTACAGACCTTATTTCTGATTTTCATAAGACCCAATTTTCCACGAAATGAGCATGGTGGCTCTATTCCCAAGGAGTGCCAAAACCCGACGAGTATGAGAGCCAGAAATATGACAGAGAAAATGAAATTACCAATGATCACGGGACGTAAGCAACGAGGTGAAGTGAAAATATAATTTGGCCTTTATGTTTCCACGCAATAAGGGTGTTATTAGACGAATTTTACCTCGGGAGACGGTAAGGCAATAAGGTTGGAATGGTTAAGACAGGGCCTGAAGGAGTCATTGCGACCGCCATCTTGAGAATAATTCCATAATTCCAACGAGATGGAAATTGAATCAAGCTACAAAATCATGAAAAAGTATAATGATGATAATGAAGATTATGAAGATGTCTCTTGAGGATGGTTCCGTATTCTGCCACACATGAAGAGTCCACAGAAAATGGCTTTAGAATACGCAAAGACATACATAATGACGTACATTCTGGAACACTTGAGGAATAGTTTTTCAATAATAATAATAATAATAATAATAATAATAATAATAATGATAATAATAATAATAATATATTATAATAATTATAATAATAATAATAATGATAATGATAATAATAATAATAATAATAATAATAATAATAATAATAATAATAATAATAATAATAATAATAATAATAATAATGATAATAATAATAATAATAATAATAATAATAATAATAATAATAATAATAATAATAATAATAATAATAATAATAATAATAGTAATAATAATAATAATAATAAAAATAATAATAATAATAAAAATAATAATAATAATAATAACAATAATCATGATAATAATAATAATAATAATAATAATAATAATAATAATAATAATAATAATAATAAAAATAATAATAATAATAATAATAAAAATGATAATGATAACAATAATAATGACAGCGCCATCACCATTAATATTTAAAACACAGGAGTATGTTCTAAAATTGAAAAAAATAATTTTTAATGAAGGTTGGTTGGCTGGTGGTGGGGTGACGCCGGGGGTGATAATGTTGTAAAAGGAGAATGATGATGATGATGATGATGATGATCTTGGGAATAATGAAAAGAAAGCAGACCAACGAGAAATACACGAGGATGACGATGAAGATTAAGCTCAAGATTAGGATAGAAAATGAGGATGATCATGAAAATGTTATATGCTCATTTTTTTTTATTTATTTATTTATTTATTTATTTTTGAGCAGCATGGGGCGGTGAGTGCTGGTGATAATTTTACTCTGGAATTCTTGCTCGTTAATGAAGTGTCTGTTAGTTAGGCTGGTTGGTTGATTGGAGGAGGAGGAGGAGGAGGAGGAGGAGGAGGAGGAGGAGGAGGAGGAGGAGGAGGAGGAGGAGGAGGAGGAGGAGGAGGAGGAGGAGGAGGAGGAGGAGGAGGAGTCAGTGTCTCCGTCTGTCGATTTGGGTGATGTTACTCTTGATGCTTCTGTGTCTGTCACTGTCGTCAAAAAAGAAGACTATTAAAATCACTTATACTTGCCTAGCATTGCCATCCCATATCCATATTTCTCTAGAGAAAATACAGTGGTACCTAAAATCACTAGAATAATATACCGTGCCAAAAGATAAAAGCTTTGTCATCAGAAACTACAACGAAGAAAAAATAGACTTTGAAAGTTACAAACAATTTGTAGTACAACCTACAAAGACAAGGAGAAATGTTGTTTGTCGTTTTATCGTCACTATTAATTCCTAATCGAATGCGGGTGTACACAGCAAAGTAGGAGCTGGGGAATTATGTCTGGATCACCTTACTAACTCCCCGCGGTGGGATAGAACACTTTTTTTATGACTTTGATACCAGGACGGGCCAAAAATATTAAAAAAATAAATCTACTCTCGTCGGGCCTGGGCACGAAGAAAACATAAAGAGAACCAGAGATCGGGAGTGTATTGTGACTTGTCAGATGTGAAGGGATAATAAGACATGTGTAACGAATGTCCAAGAATATTCGATGTTGATGTAGGCATAGAAAGAGACCCGTAACTGAAGGAAGACTTAACATACATACATACATACATACATACATACATACATACATACATACATACATACATACATACATACATACATACATACAGGCCTTAAAGGCTTCAATCCACATGGAAAGGCGATTTTTATCGCAAATATCTGTATTATATTTATATTTTGGCTTTATACTCGCTATCCATGAGAGTTTGTTCTATCATTAATGACGACAAAGCTCGACCAACGAATCAGTGAAACTAAATCGTCCAGAAACCCCTTTGGAAGGTGAAACTTAGTGCGCATCTCCAATTAGATATAGATTACGTCTAGTCTCTAAAGAAGAAGTTTAAAGTAAAAAGTCAATAATAAATTCTCTGTTAACTGACTTACTAACGCTTGGGAACTTTTTGCAAAACTCATTGAGGGCTAGATGTGAAGCAAGAGAATTTGCTGGTCAATATAAATGAATTTATTGGTCAGGAGAACTATTTGTATCTTAATATCTAACGACATATTGCATTCTTCACTTAAAGAGCACAAAATTACTAGTACGGATGCAAGCTAAACACACGCCTACAACACGTGGTTTCTACATCTCAACAATTTTCCAAAGCTATATATATATATATATATATATATATATATATATATATATATATATATATATATATATATATATATATATATATACTTATATATATATATATATATATATATATATATATATATATATATATATATATATATATATATATATATATATATATATATATATATATATATATATGAATGAGGAGAAGGTTGTATTTCATGAGCTGCTGATTCACTATCATTCCGCTCCATCTCAGGGTGGAATATCTACAACAGCAACTGTGCTTCGTGATCATTTTCCACAGCATGGTTGTGGTGCAGGCACGTGGCAATATCAATGGATGACAAGATAAACTAGCAACAGATCTCCAAATGGGCAAATAAAAGGAACTTTTTCTACTTAAAAGTTAGGTATTCATAAATTAGCAAAACCAGTAAAAAAAAAAATAATAATGAACCACTAATTTTGGGTGGCAAGATATAGGAATAGTTTATATGAGAGTGAGTTTCTCACATCCTCAGAGAAAATTAAATACCCACAATTTACTAGCAAGAAAACACTGGATTCTGCATTTTGCCTCAGGTAGCCCAGTCATTATAATCCTCGACTCGGGAATTGGCAAGCCCGTGTTCAAGCCAACAGCGGGGAGTAAGGAAGGTCATCCAGCCTTAATTCCTGTCTTTGTCAACTCCCATTCGAATGGGGATCAAGAGTGACACATAAGATGACAAAAAACAACATCAACGACAACCACACCTGATCCTGCATTTTGCCTCAGTTTTGTAAATATTATTATATGTTCTACAGAATAAGCACACACACACACAAAAAACAGTCTTATACATCTGGGAGAAAAAAAAAAATTCACCATGAAGCAAAGTAACTAGGCGAACCGAAAATACTCTGCCCCTTTAGCCACACCACAACGCATGCTTCCTGATTAAAATACTTGTTCCTTTTGCGAAGGACTTTTTTGCCGTTTTAAGTTTCACTATTAATCCCCAATCCCCATTATTGAGCGTGGGCATAGACAGTTTGGAGTTTGAGAATTAAGTCTAGATGCTCTGTCTAACCCCTCGCGGATGTGGGTTTGTCACTGAGCTATCTATGGCCCTCCTACAAAGAACTATAAGGCCTAAAACTCAATAAATTTCTAACCATCTTAATCCAAAGTATGTTTTGCCTAATATAACCTGAGCGAACCTTTTCTGGATTTTGGGCAAATAGTTTCATATTTTCATCAACGTGAAAGACATTTGAAAATATATAAAATTTGGACAAAATTGTTTTTGTGAAAAGTTCGACTATTATAAAAAAATAAAAGAGCAAAAAGATAGGTAAACATTCACAACATGTATGCCTATATACTTATAGAGATAAATAATAAAGAAAGAAAGAAAGAAAGATATATATATATATATATATATATATATATATATATATATATATATATATATATATATATATATATATATATATATATATATATATATATATATATATATATATATGAAATAATTATACAATAATGTATCTTCATAGGTCACTCTTGTCTCTGAGAAAGTCTAACAAACCCAGAAGCGTTTTAATTTTACTTTAAATTCTTCCCGAAGAAGACTAACAGGAGGAAGCGGGAGGAAGGAAGTGAATGGTGGAGTGAGAAGGTGAGCGCAGTAGTGGCTGAGAGGAAGCAGGCAATTGAGGTATGGTTGCAGATAGGTAATGTAGAGACATATGAAAGGTATCGAGCAAAGACTGCCAATACTGGGCGAAGAGAACGATAGAGACATACCAAAAGAAGAGGTACAATTGGCATTGAGAGCAATGAAAGCAGGTAAAGCACCTGGGATAGATGGGTGCCATGTAGAATGTTTGTTAAAAGGTGGGGAGGCTGTAGTAGAATGAATGATTAGGTTGTTGAATGTATGTTTCAGGAAAGGGAAGGTCCCACTGATTGGAGAAGTGCTTGGGTAGTTCTGCTTTATAAATGGAAAGGAGATTAGTTTGAGTGTAGTTATTTTAGAGGTATTGGTTTATTGAGTGTAGTTGGTAAGGTACATGGAAAAGTGTTAATCAAGAGAATTAGGAAATGCACTGAGAGAATGATTAGGAAAACAGTGTGGGTTTAGGAGAAGAAGATAATGAATGGATCAGGCATTTGTGATAAGACAAGTGTGTGAGAAGTTCTTAGAGAAGGGTAGGGATTCTTTTTGGGCGTCTATGGACTTAGAGAAAGCGTGTGACAGGGTTGATAGAGAGGCATTGTGGAATGCTTTGCGACAGCATGGAGAAAGTGGAAGTTTGTTAACTGCAGCCAAGAGTTTTTACATGAATAGTAGAGCATGTGTGAGAGTCGGCAATGTTATGAGTGATTGGCTTGAGATGAATGTAGGATTAAGTCACGATTGTGTAATATCGCCATGGTTGCTGAATGTGTATATGAATTGAGTGGTAAGAGAAGTAAATGAAAGAGTATGAGACAGAGGCTTGAAATTCGTTGAAGAGTCTGGAAGGTTGTGGAAATTTAATCAGCCTTTATATGAAGATGACGCAGCACTGATAACTGATACTGAGAATGAATTGAATCATTTGGTGACTGAGCTTTTTAAAGTGTGTGAAAGAAGAAAGTTGCTGGTGAATATTGGTAAATATAAAGCCATGAGATGCAATGGAGTGCTACTGTTGGTAGAATGAATGTATGAGTAAATGGGGTGTTGCTTGAAGTAGTTGAGAGTTTTAAGTACTTGGGGTCTCAAATAGCAAGGAATGGATGAGTGGATGTGTAGAGTAAGTCATAGAGTGAGGGAAGCTAGTAAATATTCCATGTGGGTTGAAAAGTGTGATTAAAAATAGGAACTGAGGGAGAGGGGTAAGAATACTTCCTCCGTGTTCCCCTGCGTGTCTTAAAAGTTGACTAAATGGGGCGGAGCGAGGGGGCTGGGAATCCCCTCTTCTGTATTCAATTTCCACAAAAAGTCAAAGTATTGTCTTTGACTCAGCCACCCTCCATATAAGGGGGAATATGGTTTTGGTATATGGATGGACTTAGGAATGAATGCAAAAAGAAGGATATATAAAGGTGTGATTGTACAAACAGCATTGTATGAAGCAGAGACTTGGAATGCAAGAGAGGATGAAAAGAACAAGTTGAATATAATAGAGAGGAAGTGTTTAAGAAGTATGGCTGATGTATCTAGAATAGATAAAATAAGAATTGAGGAGGTCAGGAAGAGAACGGGTGTTGAAAGAAAGCTGTCGAATAGGTTAGATCAAAGAAAATTTAGTTGGTTTGGACACATGGGAAGGATGAGTGATGAACAAGTAATGAAGAGTGTGTGGAGTGTAGAAAAGGATGGAGTTATGTCAAGAGGAAGACCTAGAATGAGTGGTATGAATGGCGTGAAAAGGGCACTGGATGCACGTGGAATGTCAGTGGAGCAGGGAAGAGAGCATTCAAGAGATAGGAATGAGTGAAGAAAGATTGTGTATAGACGATGCGGCCCATAGGAATTTCTTGCACCTGCTAGCACAATGATCAGGGATGGACGGGTGTGAGGGGAGTTGAAATGTGTTGAAGCGGTGGAAGTAAACCAGCTGCAGTTGTCGGGTCTCACTGAAGACTATCCTTTCCCGCCTAACTAGTGGGTGACCCAAGCAAGGTGGTGGAGGGGAGAAATATAACAACTTTTTATACTAAATAATTTTAATGGCTATGTAATGAAAGAAAATGCAAGCACAAAAATTGCTGCCATATTAATAAGATATGCTTAAAAGAAATTTTGCCGCAAATCCACAAAATAAGAAAAAAAAAGAAAATGAGTAGAAGTGCCATATGCATTCCCCTGTCGAGGGCTCTGGTTATAAAACAAATGTGTGGCGCCATAAATTCTGTATTGCATCTCAAGCCTTTGTGTCTATATTCCACCTTCATCGTCTCTTATATTCCAAGAAATTATTCCTTATCCTCGCTGCGTTTATATCATCAGTGCAGCAACTTCTCCATCATCATCTTAGTCCTCTTCTAATTGCAAGGATTAAGAGGCAGAGCTTGGTAGCTTATATTCACGCCATGTGTTGGTTAGTCGCTTATTCCACTACACAAGTGGTTCTTAACCTCTCTATAATACACCCCTCTGGTGCCACGCAGTTTTTATTATAAATGTTATGGACGAAATCGTCATGAAGATTCTGACTGAAGCAGCTAATTCTAGACTTTTGATTTATGATTGTAAGTGACGAGCTACGACTGTTTAATGAACCAGTTTAATAATAGTCATGAAACTGTTTTCCTTTTTTGATGTCGGCTACCCCCCAATTTAAGGGGGAAACAGCCAAGGTATATGTATGTATGTATGAAAGGGCTAAACCCAACTTGTTAAGAACAAAATTATATATATGAATGCTAGTTGAACCCACGTTAGTTGACGAATCCCAACTAAGTATCACTGCTTTAAACCCTCTAATTACTGTTTTGGAGACATAAACTACCCTGATAGACTTTTTTACTCACAACAACACTCCTCAAAAGAAGTTATCTCGAGTCCATAGTCACTTATATTGATCAGCTCCAAATTTCAAAGTTAGTGTTTAGACTCACCTAAGTAACAATCTGGTAGTTATATAAATGAGTACTCTTTTCTGTAGTCACCATGGCTCAAGCGGTAGCGTCCGCGACTCTGAGGCGTTAGGTCGAGGGTACGCGCCCCGTCACGGTCTGAGGTTAGCAAGGGCATGCACTCAGGGTAACGATTACAGCTGCCAAAACAAGTTCTTCGCAAGAAGGCAACCGTCCTAGCCCTTGGTAGAAAAGGGAGTCCGTGACTTAAAACCGGAACAAACAACATAAATGAGTCCTCTTTTCACGCTTCACCTATACGAGCTATTTTACCAATCACTGTATTCACTTTCAACAACTTCTTGTTCTCCTTCTTTCTATCTTATATAAAGGTTTTACTTCCTCTGAGGAAGGTGATGGTGGAGGAGGAGGAGGAGGAAGGAATCATTGAGATGCAAGGCATCGCCTATGAGTAAAATCTCCCATTCTCCCTTAAATTGACAATTTGCGTAAGTCCTGGATCCGAAGGGCTTTCACTCTGGCTATGAACCATGGCTCCCAGAAGCCTCTGGAACTCCCCTGGGGGAGTGTAGCCGGAGTTACTGATCCTGCTGCCACTCTAAGAATGCCATCTGTAAGCAAGAGAGGCCACTTGTGATATCACCGTCTTGTTTACATCCAGCAGCTCTTGCTAGATGATGGCGATGGGTGATGGCCACAATGGCAGAAGTTGGCCAACGAGGGATCTTCTGAGCTAAGACTTTCTTAGCTAAATCGGTTATACACACGTAGGTTTTAGTAATGCCCCTAACCACTGTTCACGCGTAGCAGCAACTTTGGCATCACATCTTCAGTAATGGTAATAACAACATGATCTGCCATCATCAAAATGTAAATCTGGAGTCTTACAAATCATGAATAACAATGATGCTAAATTTCGGCCGCCAAGCACAAATACTAGTCTTGTATTGTGAAGGATATGAATGGCTTTTTATCTTATTTTTTTCTCACTCTCTTGAACTTTCATGGAAACGATAAGACGAGAGGATTAAAAGGATTACTTTAGATGAAAAAAGTAGCAACCAATCTTCCGCACAACTTCGGAAGACCTAAAATTAGAGGACTATGTGCGATCTGATGTAAAAAAAAAAATACATATCAAATATCAAATAAGAACGGATGGTTGGCAGAATCTCCTCAAGTGTAATTCATATGCCCAGTTGTTCAACTCTCGTCGACAGAAAAAAGAAAATAAAAAAAAAAACGGAATCCCAAATTTTTGAAGTAAAAAATATATAAAAATATGGAAGCCAAATATGGAGTGTAATC
>JAXCGZ010010079.1:25000-49967 GCA_037179515.1 Halocaridina rubra | reverse complement strand
ATTTCACTTACATTATATAGAATATATTTATATTAAAAGGAGAATAGTCTTACAAACAACGCATACATCAGTTACTTTACAAGCTGATGAGTCGTTTGGGGCAGCAAATGATAAATATAATAATGCACATTTAATAAAAACGTTAATGAGTTAAAAGACCGTTAAATTAATTTCCTTTCCACGAATCCTTTGAAATGTCTCTCTTAAACAGGAATTAGGTAGAAATTTTTCACCTTATTATATAAATACAATTATTGCTTTAGTCTTAATCACGTTCATTACAGTGCTCATTTTAAAGGTAATAAACCTAAGTTTTAATTCGTTTTTTGTAAAGAAATATGAGAGAGAGAGAGAGAGAGTAATTGGATACATTTTATTAACAAATTTGTCATTCAGAAACCAGATACAAATTTCAAAATGGAAGGAGGATGCAAAACACGTGTTCTGAAAATATTAAGAACATAAGAATAGGGGACACTGCAACATGCTTACTGGCACACACGAGGCAGTTCCATTTTTGAATGATATTTTCAGCATGTCTAACCTATTCTATTCTACTCTACTTATTTATTCTATTTTTCTTTTTATGATTTTTCTAATAAACACTAATCTATTCATACCCACCCTACCTCTGTCATATGTCTATCTAATCTACATTTGAAGGTGTCTAAGGTATTGGCATTTATTATCCTACTAGGAATACTCTACGGTATTACCAAGCCAATTTTCACCAATTTCCCTTCTGAACATAAAATTTATCAAGATTAAATCCATTACCCATTAGGAGTTCTGGTTTGATCATGAATTTTTTAAACTTGATTAATATCACCCTTGTTAATCCCTTTAAACCATTTATACACCTCAATCATATCCCCCCTAACTCTGTGCCTCTCTAGAGAAGGTAGATTAAGTTTTTTTAATCTGTCATATGGTAGATTTAGGCATTCCATAATTAATTTTTTTTTTCGTTTTTTAGTCTTGCTTTGGTTATTTATAATTCTTATTTTATCTTTATAAACATTTGCAGATAGAGGTTCGTTCTCCTGCATCCTCCTCCTCTTCTACCACATAAGTTACTTGCTCACTGCCACCATGCATGTCCCAGTGTACTGTATAACTGTTGCCCATTGCATAATAGAGTAAAGTATAGTAATGTATGTTAATTTCTAGCTGTAAAGTGAATATGAATATCTTTTGTATACTCTTAAAAATAGATACAGGGCTTTCTGCTTTGCTATGTAGTAATAAAATATTTTTTTTACTTATATCTTTGGCATGGTGTGTCTATGTAAGGTTTGGAACGTATCTATGCCCTTTATCATTGTTTCCTATGGAAAATAACTCGTTTTTTCACGCGATTTTCCATTTACACGACACTTCTGAGAACCTATCTAGACGTTATTTTGAGAGCAAGGTGTATATATATATATATATATATATATATATATATGTATATATATATATATATATATATATATATATATATATATATATATATATATATATATATATATATATATATATATATATATATATATATATATATATATATATATATATATATGCAGCAATAGTAACTTTAAACCTGGATTAGTAGATATGATGCTAATTAGTGTTTAACAATTTTTTTTTTTTTTTTTTTTTTTTATGTGACACTGGGACAGGCAGAAACTGCCCTCATCATTAAAGGCCCGGGCAAGAGAAAATACCAAGACGAAGGAAAAGAAAAAGGTTAAGGACAAGGCAGAGATTAGGTAATGTCATACAAAGGAAAACGACAGACAGAAAAAAACAGTCAAAGTACAGAGGACCCAGAGATATGGAGGACTAGGCTCTGAGATGACGATAGATCGTCTTTTTGAAGAATGAAAGGTCATAAGAATTAGGAAAGACAGAAGGAGGAAGAGAGTTCCAGAGTCTGGAGGTAGATGGGAAGAAACAGTTGCTGCACCGACCAATCCTCGAGCTACAGATATCCACACAATACCTGTGAGATGAGGCAGCTTGGCGAGTGTTACGCAGCCTTGGCAGTGGGGGAGGGATGCAACTCACCAACTCATCAGAGCAGCAATGGAAGTAGTAGCGATAGCAAGCGAAAGAAAAGATACCTTACGGCGAAGAGAGAGAGAATCCAGATTAGAAGTAAGAGAAGAATCATTAATGAGCTTGACTGTCTTAGATTCAACCCTATCAAGAAGATAAGTGAAGGAAGAAGCACCCCAGATGTGTGAGCAGTGTTCTAAGCAGGGACAGATAAGACCTTTGTAAATTATAAGTAACTGCAAAGAGGAAAAGTAATGACGAAAACGAAACAAAACCCCCAATTTTTTTAATGAAGATTTAGAAATTTGGATTATATGATTCCTCCAAGACAAGTTAGAGGCTATATGGATTCCTAATATGTTGATAGATTTAAGAGGGTAAATTTCATTGGTTTTGAAGACAATAGGGTTATCAGGAGGAGAAGAAGATAAAGAGATAGCTAGAAACTGTGTCTTGGAGGCATTGAATTTAACTAAACTTGAGTGCCCCACTCAGATACTCACTGCAAATCGGAATTAAGAGTAGAAAAAGAGTGTTACGAGATTAATTTCGAGTAATAGATGAAGGTTGTGAAGAAAAAGCAGAGGAAAAGTGAAGGGTAGAATCATCAGCAAAGGCATGAAAAAGAGAGGAAGATGGGGATTGTAGAAGATCATTGATGAAGAGAAGGAACAGAGTAGGTGAAGGAACAGAGCCCTGTGGAACACCACTGGTAACAGAGAAAGGGCTAGATGTTGCGCCATCAACAACTACAGATATAAAACGGTTAGTAAGAAAACTAGAAATTAGAGGACAGAAAGAAGGGGTAATGCCTTAGGCAGGAGTTTGGCCAACAGAGCCTTGTGCCAGACAGTCAAAAGCCTTAGAGATATCAAGGGCGACGACAAAGGATTCCCCATAGTTCCTCAGAGATGATGACCGTACATGAGTAAGATAGGACAGGAGATCACCAGTGGATCTTGCCTTGCGGAAGCCGTACTGGTGATTGGAGATAAGTGAGTTAGATTCAAGGCCTTTCAAGAAGTGAGAATTGAGCAAAGTTTAGAAAACTTTAGCAATAGAGGAGGTTAGGGCAATAGGTCGGTAGTTAGAAGGAATAGAGCGGTCACCCTTCTTAGGAACAGGTTGAACTAGAGCATGCTTCCAAGATGAAGGATAGATACTGATTGACAGAATGAGGCGAAAAAGACGGCAAAGCCTGGGAGCCAGTTCATCTGCAAACTCCTTAAGGAACTTTGCAGGGATACCATCGGGACCAGATGCCTTGTTCGTCTTTAGCGAGCGAAGAACCTTATGAACTTTGCGTAAAGAAAGGATAAGGGAGGGCATAGGGTTAGAGAGGGGGTAAAGACTGAGGAACAGGTGCGCTGGAGTCGTTTATAGAAGAGTTGGCAGAAAAATGAGAGCCAAAGAGAGTGGCTTTGTCAGTGGGAGAGCAAGCTATAGAACCATCAGAGCAAATGAGAGGAGGAAAGCGTGAGTTACAGAAGTTTTTGGAGAGGTTTTTGGCTAAGGACCAGAAGCATTTGTCAGTGGGAGAGGAGTTAATGTCATCAACTTTCCTTCTTATAAAGGAAGCCTTAGACCTACGACTCTGAGCAGTACAGCAATTCCTAGCTATAATAAAAGCAGAGCGAGTTAAATCGGAAGGAGAGGCTTGGTAAGATCGGTGAGTCCGATTCCTAGCCTGGATAGCCATGGAGCAGACACGGTCAAACCAAGGTTTAGGGGGAGAGAAAGTTTTTGTAGAAGAGGGGATGTACGCCTCCATTCCTGCGGTCATGATCTTGGCAACTTTTAGAGCTACCTGATCAGGGTTGCGGGACCTAAAGCAGTAGTCATCCCATGGGAAATCAAAGAGAAAGTTACGTAAATTTCCATGTTGGGTACGCTCGAAGTGCCAAAGGCGGCACTGAGTAGGAGGGAATAGCCATTTTGATGGAATAAAGTTTTTGACTTTGACTTGACTTGATTGGTGGTGGGGGAGCGAAAATGGAAGAGACTGAGATCATAGAGTGGGCAGATTTACCAAGAGGGGAAAGTACAGAATAAGAGTAGCTTGATGGGTTAGAAGTAAAAAGTAGGTCAAGAGTGTTTGCAGCATGTTCGTGACGATCAGGAACACGAGTAGGATGTTTGATCATTTGCTCCAGATCGTGAGTAATAGAGAAAGCAAGGGCCTTGCTTCCTCCCTCATCAGTGTGAGAAGAATTAAGCCAGTCACTGTGGTGTACATTGAAGTCTCCAATGTAGAGAACTTCGGCATGTGGGTGAGAAGATAGCAAGGACTCATGGCATGAGGACAGATATTCAAAGAAAGACACAAGCTCGGTGGAGTTTGGAGAACAGGGGCCAACTGTGGACCTTCCATAAATAATAAAAATGTTAGGAAAGAAGCAAGTAAAAGTGACAGATGTTGGGAATGTTGTGACTTGTCAAATGTAATGGAATAGCAAGAGATGTGTAATGAATATGCCAGAATATTCATTGTAGATGTAGGCATGAGGAATGAACCAGTCCTAGTTGCATCCTAATACCTTCAGTTGTAGTCTGGTGTTGATATTCTCTCATAATTGCTTGATAGTCCACTTGTGTTGTATAATTTGTTAATACAATGGGTCCTCAACCTACGATAGAGTTTGTTCCTCACGATGTGTCGTAACCCTATTATCCATGGAAGTTGGAGCACACCTAAGTAAGCACCTACGTCACCCACCTATGCGAATGCAGTAGAAAAGTTTCTTCTTCTTCCAACATTTTACAGTCTCTAATTTCACTTCCATGGTGGTGGCGCTTTTTTTTTTTTTTTTTTTTTTTTTTTTTTTTTTTTTTTTTTTTTTTTTTTTTTTTTTAAAAGAGCACTGCCATCAGAAGAATCAGTTCAATGTTAGGAGACATAATTTGTGCCAAAAATGATAAAAAAAAGAAGCAAAAGAATTTGTGATGCATTGTAACCATGATTTTTTTTATTTTATTTTTTAATTTTATTTACTTAAACCTTTATTTCCATTTCAATACAATGTCAGCCCCAACCCCCCACTGTGGTGTCCAACCACAGCAGTTCCTGCCAGTAAACAGCTTAAACTCGTGGTCTTGGACGGGAACCGATCTTTCGACCTCGTGAATGCGAAGCCAGCGCGTTACCACTGTACTAGCCAGCAGGATGAAACTTCGTAGGTCGAGAATCTCGTAAACTGAGGATTCCCTGTATATCGTATCAATATGTTTATTTTAGTTACGGGTTGTGAAAGATAAAAAAGTTCCTCCCTTGTATACTAAGCATGTCTTAAGACCTGACTAAAAGTACATTCCTTTTGGTGGAGAAATTGGAATTTTCCTTCCACTACATTTGTCATCTTTGTTGTAGGAGGTAAATTGCAGTATGTAACCTTGGTGATGGGACAGGGACCGTGACGTGAGGGCTGAAAATCTTCCTCCCTCCTTACTTTCTTTAACATTATTTTTACAAAGCACAATTGAGCCTTGGTGTATTGCTTACTTTGGTGCTTTTGTAGTCACCCTGGTAGCTTCAGTGGGCTATGGCCTCATGTTGAAAAGCTTACTGTATAAGATTTTACACATTTTTATTATCTCTCTACCTATATCCAATGGCCCCATTCTTTCATGTAAGAGGGGTTACTGAGCCAATGAACACGCATTCACCTTAAGCCAAGACACACACCTGAAATTTTCTAGTCACATTGCACTACCTTTTTTATTTAAAGAATAAGAAATATTAATGTTATAATTCATGAGGTTGTTAATAGTACCATAGGATATGTATATGAAGGAAATGGTAATCGTAGTGGCAAACCCAAAAGTGAAATTGATTGATATCGAAATATTAATACTTTTGCATTGTATTTAAGTATTATATACACGAGTCATAAATCTGTGTACCCATACATATGTTACCATAGTTGTATATGAAAAATATTAGAGTGCATTATGCAGTTTAGTGTAATACTTCATATATGTTGGAACTTGCAAGTGACATGTTGTAGGATGAGAAATGTAACATGTTTTAAATTTCTTTCTTTCAGGTTTTGTGGTCGTAAAATCCGAAGAGAAGATAATTAAAATATTAAAAATATTGGAGGAGGTACCAGGTCACTTGAGCTGTAATGGTAGTAAATAGAAGGAAAGAGAAAATATGTAATCTTTAGGCATATCGATGCACTATACTTGATCCAGATGTTTCGTTGTCTCAGTTTGTCAACTTGAGATTACACCTCTTGGAAAGGAGAGGTATAATATTTTCTTTTAGTAACCCTTCATTAGTACCCTTAGAAGGGTTTTCACATTAAAATTGAATTAATGATTTGAAAGCTAATATGCTGCCTTCAACCTCATCTCCTGTGGAGTCGGCCTCAGTACCAGCATCCCTTACTGAGACCTTGTCATGTTCCCCTGACTATTTAACACAGAAAAAGGGGGTACATGTTGCAGACCTAAAGAAAGAAAACGTTGACATTCCATCTAAAGGTGACTTTCATTTATATAGCCCACAGTCTAATCATGAGGAAGGGTGCTCTTCCTCAGTTCATCCTCCTGATTTATGTAGTGAGAGTGGCCAAGAGCATCAACATTCATTTGACCCTCATAAACGAAGCAGTCTTTCGAGTGAAGAGGATGTTGATGATACTATAGCTCAAGCTGTGTGTGATACCAAGTTTGTGACAAGTTTATCTCATATCAATGATCCTGAACAGAATATTTTAGAGGAGAACGAAGCATTAGGGATACCATCATCCAAGCATTTAGAGGATGAGCATGCAATGGAAACAGAAAGCACTCTTCCTCCTATCAATTCTGTATCTTTACCAGATCTTTGTGACACTCGCCGTGGAAGTCACAGTAAGCATCTTTTAGATAGTGGTGCTTTGAAAACTTATGAAAGAGACACACCGGGTGAGTCTGAGAGAGAATCCAGCCATGAGGCAAATGTCGAATCGGAAAATCATAACATTATACTGTGTGAGACTGAACCTGTTGCAGGCAATAGTAAGGATAGAGTTGAAAGTGAGAGTTACTCTGTAGATTCTTGTGATGAAGATAATTTAGATAACAGACTATCAGCAGATGAAATGGTAGATGAAAATGTAGAAAGTGATGGTACCTGTGAAAGTAACATTTTGGAAGAAAGTGATATTCCAAAAATAAATGAAGGTGATTGTGTTAGTTCTACTGATGATGGAATTTTAGAGTGTGCGAGTAGTGAGATTCAGGAATGTATGGGACCTGTAGAAGACTATTTGGTACATGATAACCAGCAGATATCTCTGGTTGCTTGTGGCATTACTCATTGTAACCCTTCGAGCTTCCAACAGCAAGATGTTGAAATGACCGAAGTCACTGAAGAAGAACAAGGTATCCACTTGATAAGACACAACCTTCATCATTCCAGTCATCCAATGTTCCTCAAATGGCCTTGTCTCTTCTACATAACTGAAGAACATCTCCCTAGCTTTTCCATCGACTCTCATGGAAGACATATTGGCTCTGTAAGAAATATTTTGTTGACCATTTGCAAAAAAAATTTAAGATATTTGAATATGGCTTTTGATGTAACTGCAGGTATTTTAGGCACCCTTTTTTAAATTAATTCTTATGTTAAGCAATTATATTTTTCAAATCTTGTAATAGTTTGGATATTGCTTTAAATGTAACTGTAGTTTTTATAGCCACCCTCTGTTGGAATCCGTTCCTCTGTTTATTATGTTAATTTGCTTTACATAATTTTGTATCAATCTGTCTTATTTGTTTTCGTAGAGAATTATTTTCTTAAGTTGACAAGTACTTAGTCTTTCAAAGCTTTGAAAGAGTTGATAGTATAATTGGTGTTTCATATATTGTTGCTCTTGTATGTTCTCTCCAAGCACTACCTGAACCACGTAGAACATTCTTAAAGGTGTTTCTAAGATGTTTTAATTTACACTTTTCACAAAGCATTTGAGTTCATTTCAATTATTGATTAGTGTACATTTCCATTTATCGCTAGAAGAATGGCCATGGTGACCTGTGTGTACCTATGAATTTTTTATCATCTAATGTGCGCTTGCCTTTGCACTATTGTGGAAATAATGGCCTTTTTGGCTGGGAATTGTGTTTTTTGCCTTGAGGTTTTCCGTATGATGTGACCTTGACTTTAAGTTTATTACCTCTTAAATACTTGGGATAATAGTCTGCTTACTATATGAGTTCCTTGTTTTTTTTTTTAATTATGACCCTAAGTCCCTTAGAAGCTAACAAGGTGACCAATGAACAAGCAGTATAGCTTGGAGTGCTTTCTCTCTCACCACTAGGGACAAGATTAATGAATGTGATTATTATTATTATTATTATTATTATTATTATTATTATTATTATTATTATTACTATATTATAATTATTAGTAGAGATGAGATGCCAGTTACAACTTCATTAATGGCAAAAGAATTCCGCTGTAGAGTTGATGTGTTTGCTTATTAATTGTGCACTATCACAGTTAGTCTAATGTGGGTTTTTAGAATTGTTATTATTATTATAATAATAATTATTATTATTATTATTATTATTATTATTATTATTATTATTATTATTATTTATCCCTGGAAGTATGAGAGGAATCCCCCTACGCTCATACTCCCTATGTGGCATGGAAGCAAACTAATGGTTTATCTCTGTTGATGGGAGAGTAAGAAATCCATATTCGTTTCCCCTGCATGTTGTAGAAAGGGAGTTGGCAGAGTTTTTCCTTAAATTTTTTTCTTTCCATACAACAACTGGCAGAGTAGGTATATTGAAACATTACTTCCATAGTGTTTTTGCTTCAGGTGTGGCTGTCCTGTTAGCTGAAGGAAGTATTATTAGTATTGTTTTATTATATTTTGCAAGGTGTCACAATATTGTGCTAATTCGGCAGGATGGCCATAACAGATGCAGGAATATGGTGGGTGCAGAGTGTCAGCATATGTCATCAGTGAGTGCTTTGCTAGCTGTTCTTCGGATATTAATAATAACAATGATAATAATTATAATTTAGAGGGTGGGGAATACTGATCTTTCCATCCCTCTGTCCCTTTTTGGTCAAGTCTCAAATTGTGCAGAGCATACAACATTGAACTTTTGTCCCCCTCACTTGCAGTGATATCTATTTATGTCACAATATTGAGAATGCAAAGGCAAATATCTCTCCCCCATCATCTGGGTTGCTTTATATTATTATTATTTTTGATATATTTGTTTTTTTATGACCATGTAATATGTAGCAGGGTGACCTTCATGAAAGGAAAACCTAAAAGAGACCTATCATTCTCTAGGTTTTTTATATTTATGGTTGATATCATTACACTTATACTTGCTGTACATCATTAATAATGACCATACTCTAATTTTCGTCTCTGGATATTATTCATTTACGCTTCCAGATATCTCTTTAACTTTCTTTTTTTACTTTTCAATCTCAATGCCCATATATGAACTTTTATTCAGTATCACTTTGCGCATAGCCCATAAAAGTTTGTTATTGATTTTTATTATAATGTCAGCAGGGCAGGCATAGAAAAGGGAAGATAGTCTGTTCATCAGCAAATAATATAACTTGGTTTAGATCACTATGACCATAACCAAATAATGAAAATCACAAATATGCACTGATTTTATTGAACAGCTTAACTCCAAAGCCAAGCCTCGAGGTTCCTTAGTTTTGCCCTCTTCCCCTCGTGAGGATGTAAGAGGTAATAATATTATCACTTGATAATTGTTAAAATAATAAAGGGGAATATTCTGTATATTATGTATAATATCAAATGCTTTTGGAAAGTAGCAACTGCAGTTTTGGAGATAATTTTCTCATGCAGGAGTTATTGAATTAGTTAAGAAATGTCTTTACTTCAGAATATCTATATATGATGAGTTTGTGCACTCATTTGTTTCATTATTCTGTCTTTGATGATATGAATAGCGTACTAGCATGAATATTGTAAAGGCTAAAGACGAACAAGAAGAATGATATTACTAACATGAGCTTAAGATTTAATATCAATACTCAAGAAGTATTGCCAAGCTATATGAGAATTTCTTCTCATTATTCCTATACTTCCTGCTTGCGTTGTTTGCTGTTCATTACTTTGTTTATGGTATCATAAACAACTAAGCTTGTCATGCTAACATTCAGCACAGAATTCACTCCAGAAAAGACTAATTAAAAGTAGAATCCATTATGTACTGGAAAACTGGAATTCATTCCATTGTCTAATACTGCAACTACTTCCTTTATATTAGAGCTGGAACCCTTTCCTTGTGTAAAAGTGGCATCCATTACTTTTATCTATGCCAGCAACCCCATTTTGTTTTGCTTAGACGTGGAGTCCATTTCTGTATGTAGAACCAGAACACATTCCTTTGTCTAGTATTGGAATCTATCCCTCTGTCTAAAACTGGAACCCATTCTCTTTGCCTAGAAGTGTTACCCATTCCTTTGCTATAAATCATTATCATCTGAAACTCGCTCCTTTGTTTGAATCTAGAACTCACTCATTTGCATAGAACGGAAACCCTTTCCTTAATCTAGAGGTGGAACCTAAGTTTTTGTCTAGAACTAGAACACTCTCCTTTGCTATAAACCATTTCATCTGATACTCATTCGGTTGTTTGAATCTGGAACCCACTCTTTTACATAGAACTGAAACCTTTTGTATTGATTAGAACTTGAGCCTGTTCCTTTGTCTAGGGTTAGTTAATTGGACTCTATCCCTTGGTCTAGAACTGGAGCCCATACCTTTGGAGCTTATCAAATGCAATTTGAATATACGCTCTCAGAAACTATTTAAGGAAAATATATAAAAATGTTTCCTAAGAATTATATATTATAACTACTAATGTACTATTTTTACATAGAATTTGCATTTTATCAGGTAAAATGTAAGCACAGTGCAATAATTTAGGCATGATTTAAAGTATACAGGAGCTTTGGAATAATTTATATGCAAAGTGCATAAGTACTTTCATATAAAGGTATTGAACAGTTATTAAGGTGTTTGAGTAATGCGGGTTGGGGGTTGTGTAGCCAGTTGACCACAGAAAATGAGAAACCAATTTTTAGGCACAAAGGAAATCAGGGTCTCCTCTTTTTTTTAGCAGCAGCAGCATTATGAGTATATTACAGCAAAGGATATTATTATTATTATTATTATTTTTGTTTTGTCTCCATGTTGCCTATGAAGACTCTCTCTCTGTTGTGGCTGCTCAGCTAATCCAAAATCGATTCACTCTGGAAATAGAGATGGGACTGACAGTTCCAGCCTTCTGTTCACGATGGTTTTTTTTTTTTTGTAGCCTCTCTGGTATTTGAGGCCTAAGGCCTAGATCCAGTAAGTTTCAGATGGATATGTGCCCTTTCTTCCTTTGCTGTCACCAGACAACCCCCTTCATTCAACCTCTCTCAGGGTGTGAATAAGTTGCACAACTAGAAGTCAGTAGCTGATGTATTTCTACATTAATATAGTTTGATGTACAATATTTCATACTGGCTGTTTATATCAGTGATATTGTCAATGCTTTTGGTGCATAATCTTTTCACATAGAAATCTGGAGTCATATTTTCACTCATGTAATAGATATGTTTTTGTGTTCCTTTTCCTTATTGCTTATTTACCACAGAAAACAGTGATGAAAATCTATGTATACAATATCTAAGAAACAGAGAACAAAAAAACATGGTGAAAGAAGTTGAATTTATGTGTGGAGGAATGATACCTCCATATCAAACTCCGTCTTTGTAGCATTTTGGATATATGTAAAGAAAGGATTTTCTACCATGGGCATTCCTTGATATTTTTGACCCCTGTAATGTCTATTTCATGATGCCTCACATGTATGAAAATCAGAATATATGACAGCCCTTTAAATATCACGATGGAGTACCATTTGTTCTGTAGTCAAAATCAAGTCATGGATGTCGACCAGTATAGAAAAAATTTGTTCCCTCTTTGATCAATTACCCATATTGATGTCTGCCCTTGTCTTATTTTCTAAATATTGTAAAACCGGACAGCTATTGGACCCAGAAGTAATGCCAGTGATCAAAGCTCTTTCAAGGAGCCAAACCATGACATATTGATCCCTCAAAGTTTTCCTTTTGTGAAGTATACAGTAATCCCTTGCTATATCACGGTTCACCTATCGCAAATTCAGTGCATCGCGGTTTTTTGGCGAGTTTTTTTTTTCTCGGTATATGCAAGAATATTAAAATATTAAAAAAGTAAAATTTTCAGTATTTTCATTATATTATTGAAAAAAAAATTTCATTATTTTATTGATAAAATTTTTTTTTTCCCAGCCTAAGAATAATAAAACAGTAAGAAATAGTAAAAAACGTAAATTTAAACATGTAACTCTGCACCATAGAAAGTATGATACGGGTATCGGCGTTTCAGAAAACGCAATGGGTCACACCTACGTGAGCTAGCATATACTAAAATTTCCAGTATTTTCATTTTTTTATTGATGAAAAAATTTATTTCTTAGCCTAAGGATAATAAAACAGTAAAAAATAGTAAGAAACATAAATACTCACAGTATTGCACCATGTAAAATACGATACCGGTATCAGCGCTTCGGAAAACGAAAAGGGTCGCACCTACGTGAGCTAGTACATATTGAAATTTTCATTATTTTCTTGCTAAAAAAAGTATTTCCTAGCCTAAGAGTAATAAAACAGTAAAATATAGTAAAAAACATATATTTAAACATATACAGTAACTCACAGTATTGCACCATGTGAAATACTGTACAATAGCATACACTGTATTGGCGTCTTGGAAAACGCAAAGGCTCACACCTACGTGAGATAGTTTATGGAATGCTATTTGCTGAAAGGGTGGGAGACGACGAATCACATAATTGTTTTTCTGTGTGTTCTGTATCATGGGATCTGATTGTCTTTTTGATTGAATCTTGGTTCTCCCACCATCTTCCATTGTCTCACCTCATTCGTTCAATCTAACTCACATGTGCGCCGTTCGCATTGTGCTTCTTAATACGTTGTGCTTGTGATTTATTTTACTCACGTATTTCAGCTTTTGCAATGCCTCCCAAGCATCCTTCATCTTCTAAGGCTTCTGGTAGTGAGCCTAAGCAACAAAGAAAGATGTTAACCATAACAGATAAGGTAAAACTGTTAGGTATGCTGAAAGAAGGTTTGCGGATGTTGGCCGCCATTTTGGCCCCAACGAGTCTACTGTTCGCTACATCAAAAAGGACGAGGCAAATATCAGGAAAACAGCGACTATTGCATTTAGTGAAACAGCGAAGAGGGTTGAAACACCCCACAATAAGATAATAGTGCGGATGGAATCTGCATTGGCCCTGTGGATTGCTGATTGCAGAAAGAAGAACATCAGCATAGACACCAATATCATACAAACAAAGGCAAAGAAGCTGTATGATACATTCGCGGCAAACGAACCCGACGACGACAGTGGTGACCGTGGAGAGGAGAGAGAAGATATCGACGACCCACAACCAGAACCCTCCAGCGATT
Organism: Halocaridina rubra; assembly: GCA_037179515.1. NCBI lineage: Eukaryota > Metazoa > Arthropoda > Malacostraca > Decapoda > Atyidae > Halocaridina > Halocaridina rubra. The sequence continues at coordinate 36,400 of JAXCGZ010010079.1, read as the reverse complement.
CTCCACCGAGGAAACAATCGTTCGTTGCAAGCAAGGGATGGTTCTCCAAATTTCAAAAATGCTTTGGCCTAAAGAGCGTTTTGGTTTATGGCAAAGCTGCCTCTGCAGATACAGCTGCAGCTGAAGATTATGTTAACAACGATTTTAAGTAAATTATCGCCGAAGGGGAATGTGCTCCTGAGCAAGTCTTTAACATGGATGAAACTGGGTTATTTTGGAAGAGAATGCCATCTCGCACTTTTCTCTTCAAGGAAGAAGCTAAAGCCCCCATGTTCGGGAATGCTGCGGGCTTCATGTTATAGCCCGGGCTTATCTACAAGTCAAAGAACACCAGGGCTTTGAAGAATAAGAATAAGAATCTGCTGCCAGTGTATTGGATGCATAACCCTAAGGCCTGGATCACGAAAAGCCTCACATCGGACTGGTTTCACCAATACTTTATCCCTCAGGTCAAAATTTATCTTGCGGAAAAAGGCCTTGAATTTAAAGTCCTTCTTTTGATGGATAATGCTGGCACCCACGCAACTAATCTCGAATATGACGGTGTTCAAGTAGAGTTCCTGCCACCGAATACGACATCACTGATTCAGCCTATGGATCAAGGCGTTATTTGTGCGTTCAAGGCCCTCTACACACGAAATGCCCTGGCGAACCTGGTTGAAGCCATGGATGCGGACAAAGAATTCTCAATGAAGACTTACTGGCGTGACTACACAATTGCTACATGCCTTCAAAATATTCAGAATGCAATCAAAGAGATGAAGTTGGCCACAATCAATGCCAGCTGGAAGAAATTGTGGCCCTAAGTCATCTACTACTACAAGGGATTCGCTCCTGACGAAGTGCATAACTCGGCAGTTGCGAAAACTGTGAAGTTGGCTGCATTGCTAGGAGGAGAAGGCTTTAAAGATATGACTCACGAAGATGTGAATTAACTCATCGACTGCCACTCGCAGCCTTTGACTGATGAAATTTTGGATGAAATGACAAAATCAGTGAGCGAAAAAAAGGAAGAAGAACATCCAGAGGAAACGCATGAAGAAATCGAAGAACCTGGCCTTACACATGAACGTCTGGCAGCCATGTATGAACAAGTGAAAGCAGTCCAACAACTCTCGCAAGAACATGACGATAATATGGTTCGTTCGGTGACCTTCTGCAATCTTCTCGACGATGCCATGATTCCTTACAAGACCTTCTTCCAACAAAAGAAGTAACAGCGACAGCAACTCCCCATTACCACGTTCTTCTCTCGCAAAAGCAGCCGTGAAGCTGTCATTGCCTGCGTAATAATTTCCTATGGAGTCTATACACGTCATCACCACCTCATTCACGGGAAGTTTATCTATCACGTTCATTTAAATTAACGCTTGCATGCTGTTATTTATAAAGTAAAGGGTGGTTTTTTAACAGTGCAGGGAGGGTTTATACAGTAAAGGTAAAAATAAATGTAAAATACCTATTCATATGAGTATGTCACGTCATCATCACCTCATTCACAGTAAGTTTAACTATCACTTTCATAGAAATTTACGCATGCACGCTGTTATTAATAAAGTAAAGGGTGGTTTTATAACAGTGCAGGGAGGGTTTATACAGAAATAAATGTAAAAAACCTATGTATATAGGGTGATTCTACTTTGCGGAAATTCCCCTATCGCGGCCGGTCCCAGAACCGAACCCCTGCGATAAACGAGGGGTTGTTATATATATATATATATATATATATATATATATATATATATATATATATATATATATATATATATATATATATATATATATATATATATATATATATATATATACTCTCATTGTTACAATTAATTCAGTTTACAAAAATTTGTTCCCACCTTTGAGTTGTAAATTTATCTCCCTTTAATATATAGTTTGGTGGCTGTGTTCACTCATTGTCAAAAAATATATGATACTACCCAGATCTAATTTGCCAACAAAAGCTAATTTTTATTCTGTAATTTTAATGTAGAATAACACTCAAACCATATAAACACTATCCCACATGGTATTCAACTCTGAGACTTTTGAAACAAATTTTGAAGTCTGACCTTTTACTGCTGAGCCAGGCTATTAATAGTGGAAATCTAACTTGCGATTTTGAATGGATAACGAAGAAACACCTCAACTGTTCAAAGCCTTGGGTGAATTTTAGACCTACTCAACTGTAATCGTCTTTTAGTGATATCCTTTGTCTGCTATCTTGCGTTTACAGGGTTAATGAATATTCAATGATTTTAACAAGCAATTGAATTTGTAAACATTATTATACACTATCCCATACAGGATTTGACCCTAAGACTTTAGAGAATGTAAATTCTGAAGTCAGAGATTCTATCACTGAGCCAGACTAGTAGTTCAAAGTGGGAATAGAATCCGTGACTTTGAACAGATCACAGAGAAACTCACGTCTTTTGTGCAAAGACTTGAGTAAATTTAGCAGATCCTACCCATCTATAGTGTCCTTTCAGTTGTATCCTTTCAGTCTACCTCACATTCAGTAGGTTTATATAAAATTACATAACTCATTACAGTATTTGAAAAATTTGAGTGTTTTCAGTAACCTCTTCAAAGTCATGAGTTAGATTCCTCCTTCTAACTGTTTGCCTGGTGCATTGGTTGAAGCTTAAATTTCAGAATTCACATTATCAAGTCTCAGGGTCGAATCCTATATGAGGTAGTGGGCTTATATTGTTTACAAGTGTCATCAAAATCACTGACTATAAACAAACCCAGCTGATACAAAGGGGTGCAGTGGGATAGCATCTGTAAAGTTCATTTAACTTTATTGCAAAAGAAATTTATATCTCTTTGACCTCATCAAATTTACTCTTTAGATGCCTACATTTAGCTGTGAACCAGGCTTATTGGTAGAAGCTCTGACTACAGAATTTACATTCTCAAAATTCTCAGCATCAAATCCTGTGCGGGTAGTGTGTGTATATGGATCACTTTTTATTTTATGCAATTTACTTAAGCCAGACATTAAGACGGATAATCTTGCCTTTAAGTAGAAGTCTGTTTTGTCCATGCATAAATGAATAATTCATCAATATTTGCTGGCTATGCATACTTATTTATTTTATTTAAGAAAAGTAATTTTTAAGGAACTAAACTGTTTCCATTCTAAGCCCTTACTCTATTGAATGATGCTGTCTGACTGCACTGATTGCTTTGGTACTTTCCCCTGAATGGGGACCTTCCAAAATCGATGTGATATGCCAGATATTATGAATCTCCAGAACGTTTGCATAGTTTACAAGGAGGCAAAGAATGTAAGATAGCTCTTCAGTACTCCCAGAAAGTGTTGCCTCCCCAGGAACAGCCTCTAGTCTGCTCTCTGTTGGGAGTATTATAGAAACTGCCATGCATTGGACTTGTCACTGCTCAGTCACCAGGAGGTTTAAGCTCCTAATTCCTGAGCTTCTTCTGGATCTTGGGATTATCCCTCCCCAACTCATATATAATTTGTTGAAGGTGGAGCCAACCCTTTATATAGACAATCACCATCATCTTTGCTCTCCTCTGGTTGAAAACTTGACTGTGATAATTTGTGATCTAGAGGACCCTAAAATATTATCGGATAAGGGATATTTCCTCTCCCCCAGATGGCTCAGTATCAGTAGAGCCAGTGAGTAGTGATTCTGACTGTGCTGTCGTGTGATGGAAACTAGCATTAACTACCCCTCGAATCTGTCTGGTAAGTCCATCTTTCCCTCACATAAGGTCTTTGAAGCTTTTAAATTACTCTTGGGAGATAAAAGGTACACAAATATAGTAAGGTTCCTTAGCTCTCATAAAGAAGGGTAATTTATACATTTCCTTCTTGTCTACCTTTTGCACATGCATTGCGTGGCTTTCTTATGACATTTTACCCATCTTTGGAGGACCAACCCTATTTTGAAGTTACTAAAGCAACAAATGGACTGTGGTCACGGACGATAGGGACACAGACAGTCTTGAGGGGGAAAGAGAACTCATAGATATGCTAAAAAGAAAAATTTGTCATATGCTGCAAGGAAGCAGCATGATCTGCCATTAGCCCCATTTATCAGAGAAGAGTGAAATCAAAGGTAAATTTATCTGAATATTTGATGACGTCTCCTAGTGCAAAATCTTATTGCACTGCCAAAATATTGCACTGCCAAAATCCTGTTGGCAGTGGCATAGATACCCAGAATTGATTTCTTATAGTCAAGGATGATGGTTCTTAGGGCTGCCCTGTCAATCCTGTTCATTTGAAATTGATATAATCATACCCAATATGCTACATATTTCCAAAGGGATAGGTTTAAAAAAGAGTGGAGAGTACCTACAAATGGGAAATCCATGTCATCCTTCTTTGGTTATAGAGCGATACCTTACTATAGCAAAGTGATCTTTCTTTTACATGTCAGGTGTCTCAAAATTTCATAAAATTTGAAAAATCTCATATTCATTTAAGAGATTCAAATATGTGTCTCCAATACTGAGAAGGGCTGTGGAAGAGAAAAAAAGTGGGAGCAGTAAATAAACTATACCATCAAATTTTAAAGCTAGTTGTTCACTACTGTAAAAAATACGGGGAACGCAAAAATAATCTTCGACCTCTTTTCTCTCAACAAGAACATTCCTTGTAGTAAGTTCAGGATGTTGACAAGAGCGAACACAAGGGGGATGATCCAGAGAAATGCATGGCTTACTGCAATTGATCTACGCAAAGTGTACTTGCATTTCCCAGTAGCCAAGTATTTTGTCTCATTCCTAGGCCTCAAGCTGGGAATGACAATTCGGTTTCCTAGTCCTCCCTTTCGGTCTCCTTATATTCCCAAAGACTTATTTAATTGCCTCCAAAGTCAAAGTCAAAAGACTTCAGGGAAGCAATATTCAGGTGGCTAATTATCTGGATAAATGGCTAGTATGGGCCATGTCAGAAGTGTCATGCAAATTTTGCAATAATTGGTGTTCTGGAAGCTAAGGAAAAAGGTTTCCTGGTAAAGTTTGAGAAGTCATGTCTTCTACCTACCAGCCACTTCGAATTGATGGGAATGTATGTGGACTTGTTAAAAAAAAACAATTCTCCCTCGTTCTAAAATGCAGGATTTATGAAGAGCAGTAAAATATCTGCAAAGGAACCCATAATCTCATGGATGGAATAGTGAGGGAAATTGGGTAATACCTATCCACATTCCTAAAACCAAAAGAACTTATGAGATTCAAAGATGCTCTAAACATGTTTGGTGGTCTGGTGGAAACTAAATTGACGAGCATATGTAGCACACTGCCACATAAACTTGAAAGAATTGTTATCAGTCTATCTTGCTTTGATAACTTTAAAAGGAAAGATAAATTTTCATGTAAGGCTCCCCTGTAATAATATGAGTGTAGTCCACTGCATTAAAAGAGAAGGCTCGTAGAGGTTGTGCACCCTGAAACAGTGGCTACTAGCATTTAACACATATCTCCATTGTAGCATGTCATGTAGAGTGCCTCTTATTCCTCAAAGAACCATTATTATTATTATTATTATCATCATCATCCCATATTTTGTGTATTTTTTTTTTTAGCACTATTGACTTACCTTAGTAAATTGAAGATATAATTGAAAGAAAACTTTTTGTGATACTAATAAATATAATAAACAAGATTTTTATTTGATTTGATATTATTTGCCTTTTCTTTGTGTATTACTTGACTAATTTCCACTTGTTTGCTACAGGAAGCAGCACCTGTGTTTTTTCCCTCTCCTTCTGAAAGTCGACAGGCATCTGACCTAACTGAAGAGGAACAGGTCAAGATAGCGAAACGTATGGGTCTAATAACGCATTTGCCCTGTGGTATTTATGATGGTTCAAAAAAGAGTGGAGAGTAAGTGTTATATATTTTAGCAGAGTGTTTAAAGGGCTGATTGAACTTACGTTAGGACTGTACGTGCTTATTTATTCTAATTGTATTGACATTGACATAGTGTCTTAATCTGTCGATTATTTAACTATTCTTCCAATATAATTTGCTAAGTGGGATGAAAGCATTACTGATTTTTCCATGCTTTTTTCAGGTGTGTGATCTGCATGATAGACTTTACGGTGGGCGACCGCGTACGCTATCTTCCGTGCATGCACACATACCATACAGAATGCATAGATGACTGGCTCATGAGGAGTTTCACTTGCCCCTCTTGTTTAGAACCTGTTGATGCAGCTCTTCTCAATACGTACGGAACCAGCTAGCAATTTGCACCTCCTAGGAAGGTTTCTTGGGAGGATGTTCCTCGCACTGGATTGTGGATGTTAATATAGTTCACATATAAAGCATTGTATACACTGCATGCATTGTACAGGATTGTATTACCATTGAAGATAATGCTAAAATAGTTTATGATTTGTAAAATGGACTTCCAATGAAATTTTATGATGTGGCATTTGTGTATACCATTGTCACTGGCATTTATTGTTTTTACATAAGCTACTGAGCTGAAGTACTATGTTACAAGCTTCTAGAAGGGTGGGAAGTTTTTGTGAATTAAGTTGCAATTGATATCAAGTAATATTGAGCATTTTACAGATGGTTAAGGTTAGTTGTATACCACAATTCGGCATGCAGTACAATGTATATCTCACGTTGAACATGTTGTCAAACTTAGTCACTGAAATTGTTGTTTGGATAAGGAATGACTCATTTTCAATGGGATTTAAAGACTTCACTTACCTTTGGAGAAGGCTCCATCATTAATGTTATAAGTATGGTAATATGACTAAATATCTATGTAAAATAACCCATGTTCAATATTCATCTGAATTTTAGTTTACTAAAGAAATTTATCAAATTTATACCCATTATATTACTTATATGACTGCAAATGTCTTGTGCATACTTGATTGGTATTTTCCAATAGTTCCTATTTTATGGTATATTTAGACTCTGTAATGCTGAAGTTATATTATAGAAGCGTATTCTGCTTTTTATGCCTTGGACTTCCTTTTATAAGTTTGCCTATAAAAGCTTTATATTGTGTGACCAGTGAGAGTAGAATTGAAGATGTAGCTACTGTAAATAGGTTGTAGTTGGATCGGAGATGAGGGTTTCAGTTTATTATTACCAATATTTAAATTAATATTTGAATTAATGAGTGGAAAGATAGTGTAACTTTTTATAGTGTTACAAAACTTTTTCTTTCAATATGTCTTGGAGTTATTATGGAGATATGTATGTTTACTTAAAAACCCTTCTTTTATATATATATATATATATATGTATATATATATATATATATATATATATATATATATATATATATATATATATATATATATATGTTAATTATATATTTTTTTTATTTATTTATTTTTTTTCTCTCTCTCTCTCTCGCTTATTAAATACTTTAGACACTCATTTTACAGTATTATATATATCAAAGGATGGTGGGAATACTAATATCCTCAATGTCTCTGCCCAGTGTTTTATTGAGGAAGTAGATAATTTTGGCCGTACTATCATCAAAGCAAATGAGTAATAATAGTTAGCTTTTTACCAAAAGACTTACTAATACTGATTATAAGAGAACTTCTATACAAGTCAGAATTTAAGAGACAAAGATTTATCTGCTTACATAGCGAGCATGGGAATATGAAGAGTAAACATCAGTCACATGTACATCTTGGGCATTCACTGCAGCATTATTCTCTATGTAGTGGGGCTTTTTTTTTTTTTTTTTCTCTCTCCAGAACAGTCATTATTTGCAAAGTATCTGCAGGTTTACATTGCTATCAGTATCTTTCCTAGATGTGATTTAATTTCTTGTAGAGGTGGGTTTTATGATCTTATCTATGCATGATGTAGCTTTTATTTTGATCTTCAGTGAACAGGGGATATATAATTAACATGTATTTATTATGGAAAAAAAGATTTTTGGCCAGGGACCAGTGCTTGTTCAAGAATTTATGGGTTTTGTTATATTATAAAAGTCCAGGTAATAGTCATCATATATTGCCTAAGTCAGCGTGTGGCATCCCCAGATATTAGTTCCTTTATATACATTACTCTCATGGCTGCCCATGAAGCAGGCAGAAAGATTGCAAAATGTTGAAATTTGTTGACACTTTTCATATAGTGACAGATTTCCTTGGTCACCATTCTTTTAAGACCTAATGTCCTCATTCCAAAAGTTTAGATGTTTATTACTAGATCAGTGTTCATAAGACTGCATTCTGTGTGTATACGATGAAATATTCGAAATGACTTGTTTGTCTCAAAAGCATATAGTAACTTACACTATTTAATATCAGTCTGCTAGTTGAATTCCTAGTCATCATTAAACAAAGTCACTTATTATTATAACTATGTATATTGATTATTGGATTCTATATATCCTTACACTTTACTCTTTAGGAAATATCTTAAGGCAATGTAAATTATACAAGGACAGTATATAATTTTCCCATTAGCTTAAATTTAAGGATTGCTCCATTATTTTATTGTTTATTATTTTTAGTTATGCGGTCAATATTACGGCTATTGTACTAAAGATAATTACTGTATATTTATACTGTTTTCTCTTTATGATCTAAAGGTGCAACATTATTGCTTCCAAGAGCATCGAGATATGAATCTAAGTCACTTTTTGTGATACTAGTATATATTGAATTACGTGAGGATCTGCATCTCCTTTGTTCGTATAAGTGTGATGCACTTATTATTAGTGTTCTTGATTATTAAGCCTCTCATTGGTTGATAGAGTATCTGTTATCGTTATTTAAGCCTTTTTTTGCAGTCTGCTATATTCCTTTGTGGTCTTGTATTTGAAACCTAAATGAAAAATTTCCAGGAAAATTCCCATTCCTTAATACAGTAAAAATGAAAAGCTCCAAGTTCATACACGTTTAATCTTTTGCTCTGTCAGTCTGAACATCTTATGCCTAATGTCTATCTTTACTACCTGGTCAGGAGATGCCGTCAGCAAAAGCTGTGCTTGCCCTTTTGCTCCAAGTAAATTTTCTTTTCTTATTCATGTGTTTGATTTTGACCTTGTTTACCCTCATTATTTAATTTTTTAAGCTTTGTGATGCACTGCAAGCTACACTACAGCTATTCCCATGTTCATTTCGGGTTGCTGTTTCTCACTAGCTACTTATAGAGTAGTGTTATTTTATTTTTCAGTCTTGCCCTTTCAGACACCAACCTTCTCCTCTTACCTGGGCTTGAGACCAGCAACAAGTTGAGCTGTCTGGTCCGCCAGTGGTTTTATTCTAGTGTTGGGAAGAGAGAATACTGTACTTGTTTTGTCCTCCCGCTTTGTCATAAGAGCCTAAAATATGGGCTAAAGTCACGAAGGGCTTTCCTTCCAGAAGTTTTTTATATCCGAAAACATTTTATTTTTAAGGAAGGGATGGAAAGCATGATGAAACCCTGCTACTTCCCTTGTTAGGCAGTTGTGACCACCTTGCAAGATTCAACATAATGTGGTATCACGTTAACAATAGTTTAATATATATATATATAATATATATATATATATATATATATATATATATATATATATATATATATATATATATATATATATATATATATATATATATATATATATATATATATATATTATATATATATATATATATATATATATATATATATATATATATATATATATTATATATATATATATATATATATACCCACAGTAATCCCTCGTTTATCGTGAGTGTTACGCTCCAGGACCACTCGCGATAGGTGAAAATCCGCGAAGTAGCAGCACCATATTTATAACAGGTTTTTTAAATTTATTTTTACCTTTATAAACCCTCCCTGCACTGTTAACAACTCACCCTTTACTTTATTAATAACAGCGTGCAAGCATAAATTTATATGAGTGTGACAGGTAAGTTTACCATAAATAACAGCGTGCAAAAGTAAAGCTATATGAACGTGATAGATAAGCTTACCGTGAATGACGTGATGATGACGTTTACATACTGCACAGCCAATGGCGCCCGACAACCGAGAAACTTCTTCCTTCCTTCAGCATTTCTAACAGTTTTACCTTATCTGCTATGGTCAACATCTTCCTTTGCCACTTGGGCTCACTACCAAAAGCCTTAGAAGATGGAGGACACTTGGGCAGCATTGCAGGGGTTGAAATAAGCAAAAGTTTCACAAATAACACAAGCACAGCGTATTAAGAGGCACAGTGCGAAAGGCGCACACGTGAGTAACTGAATGGATGAGGCGAGACAGTGGAAGATGCTGGAAGAATCAGGCTTCAATCAAAAAGCCAATCAGACCCCAGGATACAGAACACAATTGTGTGATTCGTCCTCTCCCGCCCATCAGCCAATAGCATCCCATGCACTAGCTCATGTAGGTGCATCCCTTTTCGTTTTCCAAGACCCCAATACCGGTATCGTATTTTATATGGTGCAATACTGTGAGTTACATGTTTAAATTTATGTTTTTTACTATTTTTTACTGTTTTATTATTCTTAGGCTGGGAAATACTTTTTTTTATCAATAAAATAGTGAAAATACTGGAGATTTTAATATTTCCACATATTGTGGACTCCCGCAATATACCCAGAAAATCTGCGATATAAAATACATAAGCTTGCCATAAAAACCCGCGATGCACTGAATTCGCGGAAGGTGAATTGTGATATAGCGGGGATTACTGTGTATATATATATATATATATATATATATATATATATATATATATATATATATATATATATATATATATATATATATATATATATATATATATATATATATATATCGTTGTGTTTTTTTTTAAGTGACAGTAAAGAAGCTGGCTTCAAGTAATGGAAAAAATAAATTTTCATTATATCCACTTTTAAATTTTATTAATGGGCCTAGCCCCTGAACAAATGACTGACAAACATCATGATAACAAACATTACAATGCATGGATGTTAGGCTGACATTTGACCAAAATGACAAATAGCTGAATGAACATTCAGTATATCTGAGGACAAATGGTTGACTGAAATGAACCTGTCAAGTAAACGATTGAAGAAGATTGTTTTTTCCATTTAATGTATGATACAAAATATAAGTATAGGGAACGTGTTGGTTAATTATTCTAACTTTTAGTAATTACTTAGATGTTGTAATGGTACCCTAACCTTACACTTAACCTAACCTTAACTAGAATGATGGCAAAATGGAGTTGACAAAATGATGCTAGTCTACTATCCATTGTTTGTTCTATATTTTAGAAGCAGAATAAAGAGCCTTAAATTTGGAGTTGAGAATGAAGTAGGTTGCATTAGGAGTTTAATGGCGTACACCAAAGAAAAAGTACCAGCCATTAAGTACACTTCTGAAGCCCATCATTGAAAAATATTAAGATCTTTCTTGAATCGATTTCCTGAGAGCAGTTTCCTCACA
>JAXCGZ010010079.1:0-20000 GCA_037179515.1 Halocaridina rubra | reverse complement strand
ATGTTAAAATTATGTAGTGTCTCAGCATTGAATAGGAGAGTGGAAGATGTGAAGCATATTTCAGTGGAGACTGAATTGCATATTAAAAACAGTTTATTGGGAGTGCCCAACTGCAGTTCATATACAATAGTTACCTAATGTTGGCATGAATTTCGAACTGTGATAGCTTTAAGAGGATTAATGCAAAAGGCGAGAAACAGTGAACCAAAGCTCATATTATCATATAAAGACTTGATCGTTATTTAGAGAATATAGAGAAGCACAGATAAAGTCTAAACAATGGGAAGGATTGCCATATATGGCATCTATCCCTCTTATTCACTTCCTTCCCAATTTGGGAGTCATTTTTTGCCCTGAGATAAAAAAAGCACTATAACTTCCTAATAGATCAAGTACACAAGGGCATTTTAGATAAATTACTGGATCATGTTCATATTGTGACATTCGAGAACCTCTTACTAAGAACAGTGATGTGCTGTAGAGTCTGAGCAAGAAGCTTGTGGAACTTGGTCTGTAAATTTCTTATACAGATATTCCTCTTATCTGAAAAATACACACAATAGTATCTAGAGATTCAAGTAGTTCTTGATGTATGTCATATGATTTATAAATAACCTTCAGTGCTTTGAAGTTTCTGTAAAATTTGGTTGTGTAAAGTATTAGTTAGCCTTGCACAACGCTCTCTGAAAGCCGGCAAATATCCTATCTGTGGAAGGGCAGCATGGACTTATCCTTACACAGCAGATTTCTTTAAAGATATCACTTGTCCCAGTTGTATCAGAATTTCATGAACTTGACCCTCTTCAGCATGGCCCTAACCCTTCAGCAGACTTTTCTACAGTTGTTGTATGTCCCTGTTGTTAAAAACATTCATGAACATTGCTCTTCCCTGCAGACTTCTTTACACATGTACAGCTCAACTATTGAAGAAATTTATGAATTTCACCCTTCAAAGCAGATTTTTCAAGAGATGTCATATTTCCCAAAAGTGACAGATTTGCATAAGCTTGTACAACAGATATCCTTATTACTCTTAACATGTTCCAGTAGTGACAGAATTGCATATCAAATGTTTAACATCACTCTGAATTTGGATGTTACAGAGATTACTTTCATCAAGATTTAGTAATATTTTATGTCACTTGAAATAAGATACCCAGTTGTATGATGACAATTGTGAAGGCTACATATAATCTCAAATATATCTGCAGAGGTTAAAAAAAGTTTTTAGTAATTGTGAATATTTAGATATAGTAATTTTACCTCCCCTTTTTTCCTTATTATTATACTCTTATTAGAACTTTTTTCTTTTAGAAGGATCAGGTCATTACTACAAAATAATGGAGAATTATCTAAATCACCCTTTTCTATTGATAGACCCTTTCTTACAAATGTAATTTTTTATTCTATATATTTAAAGACATTTAATTTGACAAATTGACTCATGCATTGCATAACAATATTCTGTGACCAAAGTACTTAATAATCTAAATTTATAAAAGATAAACTTCTTAATAGAAACTTGAGTTGAAAGTACAGAATCAGCCTCTTGTACATTTTTTTATTTTCCCCTACTAGATATTACTAATGCAGCTCTGTTATTGTTACAATTTGATTGTGAAAGGAATTAGGATGGAAGTCAAAACATGCCATGGCAATGAAAAATGTGAGTATCCTAAATGAAATTAACTGCTTATATTTTATTCATCAGTGCATATAGTGTTTTCCCAGCTCTCCAAGTATACTTGTATGGTGCTTCAAATTTTACTCACCAGTTAGGATGACTAGGAAAACTTCCATTCAGGGGTTTTAGATATTAATATTGGAAATGTATTTTGTTTCTTTTGAAACTTAGATTTGAAATGTGTATTTAGAGAACATTGTTTTGTAAGGAGGTTGCTTCATATTGCTATGAAGGCTCTTTATGGCTAATGATATGAAAGATAAAACCTCATCCACTGATGATGATAAGTTAAATATAGTGTGTAGTAGTAACATGCAGTCTGGGGCAGTGGATCCTACGCAGATTTTCATGAAGTTTTTTAGAGCAGCAGATATTCCGTTGCATACTGAGTTGCAAAACACAGCCGTCTAGTGGAGATAGAAATACAAGCATTAGGTATTGAATTCCTATTTTATTTTATTTTTTTTGCTTCATTGCTTTTATTTTTCATGCTTATGGTCATTTCTTTCCTGTTCTTTACTTAATTTTTGTTTCCTACCCTAGTCTTCTGGCTAGTACAGTGGTAACGCGCTGGCCTCACATTCGCGAGGTCGACAGATTGGTTCCCGTTCAGGACTGAGAGTTTAAGCTGTTTACTGGGAAGATTACCGCTGTGGCTGGACACCACAGTGGGGAGTTGGGGCTTGCACCGGCTGACGCCTGCCAGAACAGGGGCGATGCCTCTGACAGGAGGGCTATAACCGCAAGCTTTAACTTTGTACAAACTTGGCCTCCTAAGGAGGGAATATCCTTGTTAAATCCGGTAGAATTTATATATGCTCTTTTGACAGTTAATTTACCAATAGATTTAGATTCTTTCTAGCTATTATTCAGCTGAAGGTAATTTTTATTTTCCACTCAGCTTCACATTTTATAGGTATTTTATGTCTGTGTCTTCAATGTATTCAAATCTTATTTACGTATTTATTAATTTATGTTTTTTATTTGCTTTTATTTATGCAGTCAATGCTGCAACTCAAGTATTATTCACATGCAAAGACTTATCATGCATTTATTTATCTATGTAATTCTTCTCATGGAGTCTATTATTTATTATAATGATGTCAGTAGAGATAAGAAATTTATACTTTTAATATGTGACAATAATTCCATATGCGGTAGACAGTTCTTATAATAATGACATCTTCAGTGTACACACAGTATATGTATGAATAGGCATTAATCTCTGCCACTTATGTAAATATGTAATTCTGTGACCCTTGCTGGTAAGTATTTGTGATAGCGAGATTATGAGTTTGTATATTTACATTAGTTACAACAAAATATGTTGGAATGTATTTAGGAAATATCCATAAGCAATGTAAATAGACCCTTGCATCATATATGTTAGGATAGAGGTTTTGGAATGGGTAATAAGTGTGTCAAAGAACGTATCATCTTATGGTTATAGTGTGCCATAAGTGTCGGCCATTACATGTCAGATTTGTTGGAGAGCTACTTAATCCTCATCATGCATTGAGTGGATTCAAAGTAATGGAGGTATCACTAGGTATGATTTTCATATTCAGCTCACATCTGTTTACTGTAATTTTACATGTGAAGATTATCTTTTACGTTTGAAAGGTTTATGGGATTTTTGGATGTTATAAGTGTAATTTTAATATCATATTAAAAGGAGTTTTTACACTAAAAGATTCATTATTTACTTTGAGGGTTGACATCTTAAAATGGTTTCTTTGAAACTTCCCAGAAAGAAGTGATCTGGATTTGCTTTTGCAAACTTCCTGTGGTTGGCATTCAGCTTTCTAGCAATTAGACGTTTTTAAAAATAAATATATGTAGTACTCGTGCTTTTGCAGCAACCGCCTGGAGTCGTAATTGTCAAATTCCATCATGTAACTTGAAGAAACTGGAAGAAAAGTATGTAGTTACACTGATAATGTTTAATGTTGCCCTCTTTTACCGGCAGTGAAACTGAAAGCTATCACGATTACAATATTGTTAAGTATATTATACTAAACAGAAGTGAATGGAGGTCAATTATTATTCATGACAGCCAAAAATGCTCATTCTTACGTTTCAACTTCAACTCAGAAATATTGTTACTTAAGAGTTTTGGTGTGATATATGACTCTGACTAAAGATAATATGTCAGTAGTGTTCATATAATTTAATAGAAAAAGTAATTATTTGTAAAATAATTTATATACTGTATAATGTAAATGAGGAATTTTGGATTAATCTGCTTCCTTATCTGAAACTGTTAAAATTATATATGATCCAAGGCTGTGTGATGACTTGAGGATCTGTTTGACTAAAATGAGTTAAGTCCTGTATATTAATAAAGTAAGTAATCCCTTATAATGTATAATGTGAGTTTTGTGCTATCATCTTCTTCTATTTACAATATTTTTAAGAGCTGTAAGATTCTATTATGTAATTTTTTTTTGCCTCTATTCATCTCGTCAAGCAGCTCTCTCTAGGATCGAGGCATAGCAAATCTGGAATTGAGTTGCTCCTAAAAAGAGAGGTGACCAGTAGTTCTAGCCACATGCTCACAGTGGTGGCTCATTTTATATATCCCATCTCATTAAACTAATATTTCCTGGAATACGTATAAGGAAGGAGGTTGGAAAAATATTTTTTTGCTTCATCTAAGAGCTATATTTCTATTTGTCTCTGTACATCCTCTCATATTATTTTACAAACATAAGACCTACCGAGGTTGGAAAAGAGAATCTAGACTTTTTATACAGAAAATAAAACTCATCTGAATTAGTTTCTTTACTTTCAAAAAAATATTATTCTTTCCTTTTTGTTACTTATCTCTCAGGTGGGACTGTGTGTTTCTTGGATTACACCTTCTGATTGCAGATAAAATAATGAGCAGAATACACCAGAAGTAAAGCGTTTGAATACTATATAATATACCATTTATTGGTTTTGCAGTGGGCTGACAGGTTAGATATTGGAAGACATAAAGATGAAGGACGATACTTTAGCAAAGTACAATCTATCAAAAAAAACTGCAGCAAAATAAGGTAGATAGAAAAGGAGCCAATAACAAACTTTATGTAAAGCTAACTAGAACAACTTTTATATTATATATAATTTAAGGGTTGTTTAAGAAGTTAAAGAAAAACTATATCCTTTATCTCTGCAATATTACAATGAGAGAGTACTCTTTTGGAGAGAGAAACCTTTATGTGGGCAATTATGTATTGATATCGATGGTCCCTCATGAAATCCAGCCCTCCCAAAGAACCTAGAGTACAGAAGTAGATATAAGGAAAAGTGGCATTTATGAAGGTGGTTCACGAGGAGCACATAACACCATAGAGTTCAATCCTCACTTTGGAAAAGCATAAAGAAAAACTAGCAGATGCTCAGAAATTTCATTCTCCACTGGGCCTCATCAGTTTTATTTAGGAATGAAATTCGAGGAATGTATGAGGTTACACAGATAAAGTACTTATTCCTCTCATTTCGCCCAGTTGTGCAGAAGTGTAAAACTAATCAAATATACCATGGTGTAATTGTATTATAAATGCCCTATACCATCCCAAAAGCTTCAAACCCTTCATTATTACATTTAGACGGAAATATGAGTATTTTCTGTTGTAATATATGTCTACCTTGAAGGGTGGGAGTTCAAAATACCCAGATATATGTAGGACAATCTGGTATGTACCTAATGGCAAAGGTTGGTTCTCAAGACTTTTCACAAGAACTTCATAGATGTGTAAAAAGTACTAAATTCAGCTAGTGCTGCAACTTTCTTTAAAAAAAATTAGAATCCAGATCTTTTATGGAGGAGAATAAATTGACTCCCCTCACACTAACGACAACAATCGTCAAATTGCCTAAGTGCATACCGATACGGGAACTTATCAGAATGTTTATACAATACAATATTCCCGCTGACTAGTGTCTACAAATGATGTCCTGAATACATTTCCACACAAACTTCATTAGGAGAGGAAATCGGAATTTGACCTGAGGAATAAAAAGCCTTTGTCCTACTCTAAAACCACTCGTAATTTGGGTACATTTTCTGTTGAATGGCTCTTAGATATTTGCTGATCATATGGCCAGGTATGTCAAGACAATGTTCCTTTCAAGAGCATATCAAAATTAATTTAACACCTTAGAAATGAAAAAGTAGCTATGCCCTTTCCATCCATTACGATTTCAGGAATTTCTTTATACATACATATACCCGGCCCCATTCCCCTTGTAAGGGGGATGGCCAAGCCAAGAAACACGCATTCACCACGATCCTCACATACCTCAACTACTGCTTTTACCTCCTTGGAGATAAAGGGTTGCCACAATCCCCCCTACCATTTGCTTGGGGCACCCACAAGGTAGACAAGGATATTCTACTGTGAGGTCCAACAGCCATAGTATGGGACTGTGTTCACAGTATGCTTTTTCTCTGAAACGTTTACAAATATGTGCAGAGGAATTGTGGGTGAACAGAAATGAGTAAATGCACTACTGTACAAGATGAAATTGCTTTTTTCCAGTGACAGAGATAGAAATAAGGCTTCATTATTCTATACAGTAGTTCTTTGCATTAGTATAATAACTTATTTCTTCAAAGCTGTATGCCATGTATCTGCAAGTTCCAATACTGACTCAATAAGGTGATAATAGTAGAAGCAATTATTATTATTTTATTTTAAAGGGTTGATATATAATTACATTGCAGTCCTCTTAGTATTTTGAAAGGATATTGACAGATTATTATTATTAATATTATATTACTATTATTACTATTATCTTGAATATATTTCAAGACAGTTTATTTCTACTTACATATGTAAGTGTTGTTTCTATGACAGTTTCATTTTTATCATAGCTTATGTGTCTGTCTGTATTTTTATGGAGACTGTATGTATACCTATTCATTTATATCAACTATACATGTATATTCGTATTTATAATGTGTAGTTCATTCTTCAGCTAGCTGTAGAAGAGAGAGAGAAATCTGAGCCACCAAAGGTTTAGCCATAAACCCAATTGTGCTTACGGGAAAGAGCCCTATGCTCGTAACTCCCCATCTCCTGGTTGGTTCCATTTTTGTAATTAGTGATACTTATCATACTTGTCCTTAAAACTATGGATTGAGTTAGCATTAACTACCTCCTTGCTTAGCAAATTCCAATCATCAACTACCTTTGCATTAAAAATACAGTACTTCCTTACATCCTGCAAAGAAGTCCATATAAAAGTATCGATCCCTATCCACTCTGTCATGACTATGAAGGAATTTAAAAACCGTCACCATATCCCCCCCTCATTCTTCTAGCTTTGAGTGATGGTAAGTCTGATTCCCTCAGCCTTCCCTCATAACTGAATTGCGTATTTCTGGCACCGGTTTCGTGGCATATCTTTGAACTTTTCCCTGCCTAACTATGTGCTTTTTCAAGTGTGGATTCCAAAAGGGGGATTCTTATTCAAGCTTTGGCCTCGCATAGATTACATAAATATTTCTGAACACTTCCTTGTCCATGTACCTGAAGGCTACGCTTACATTTGCCAAGATAGCATATGCTGCCCTTTACTATGCCATTTACATGCATTTTCAGAGACAAATCTGCTAGTATTTTTACTCCTAGATCTCTCTCATTCTCTGTGTCTTGAATTTCTGCTCCTGCTATTGAGTATTCAAACTTGAACCTTCTTGCACTTGTACTCATTCTATTACCTTACATTTAGAAGTACTGACTTTCATTAGCCACTTTTCTGACCACTCATGTAGACTATATTGGTCTTCCTGAAATTCTCCACCACTGTTCTTGCCTCTTACTTTGTTCATAATCTTTGCATCATCTGCATATATATTAATGAATGAATTTACAGACTGGTAGGTTATTTACATATACAAGGCACAAAAGTGGCCCTAAAGTTGGACCCTGTGGTACTTCACTACTAACCCCTCTCCATTCAGACACTTGAGTGTCTTACTCTAACCCTCTGTTCCTTATCTTCTATGTAAGTTTTTATCTATTCCAAGACATTTCCACCTATTCTCGCCATTACTTGCAGCTTCTTAAGTCTCCTGTGTGGGACCATATGGAAAGCCTTCTGGAAGTCTAGGAGTATTCAATCTGTCCAGCCCTCTCTTTCCTGTAAGATTCGTCTTACCTCATCATAAAATTTTAATAAGATTGTTGCTGTTGATCTACCTTCTCTGGAGCCATGTTGCCTCACTAACAAAAAGTTGAAGGATTCCAAGTGAGGAGAGATAGGGTTTCTTAGTACTTTCTCCATAACTTTGTAAACTATGTTGGTCACAAGGAAACAAGTCTATAGTTTAGAGATGTAGCCCTCCTTCCCTTTTTCAAGATAGGTACCACGTTCGCTTGTTTCCAGCATCTTGGAATCTTCCCAGATTCCAGCGACTTTTCAAATATGATACATTGTGCTGCTGATATTGATTTAGTGCATTTCTTAAGTACATAAGGGGATATATCATCAGGACCTGTAGTTTTATGGGCATCTACCTCCATCAGCGCTTTGCATACCTCGGTGGCTGAAAAGATGATGTTCTCCAATACCTTCTATTTATTTACGTAAACAAACGAATTAATACAACGTTCTAGACATCGTTAAACAAGAAATATGTAAACACACAAATCCCCAATCAATTACCACTGTTCACCCAGCAGCAATTTGGGTATTACCTTCTATTTTACTTAGTGGATGTTTAAGCACGAAAGTATATTTCATTTCCACATAGAGACGAACACTATATTCACTCCTTATTTAATTCTTCGCAGATCTCTTCATCCGTCTCAGTGATGCTTCCATCCGGCCTCTTTAGCTTTAAAAGCTGTTCATTGACCTTCAGTTTTCCTCAGATAAAGCTGTGGAAAAGTTTGGGATTTTCTTTAACCTTCCTGGTGATATCCCTTGTCACCGCCTTGGGATGTGAACAAAGAACCGTTATATGTACACCTACCTCTCAGAATAACGCCTAGAAAGGTTCGCAGAAGTGTTGGGTAAATGGAAAATCGCGTGAAAAAACGAGTCATTTTCTATAGGAAACAATGATAAAGGGCATAGATACGTTCCAAACCTTACATAGACACACCATGCCAAAGATATAAGATAAGTAAAAACCATTTTATTACTACATAGCAAAGCAGAAAGCCCTGTATTTAGTTTTAAGAGTATACAAAAGATATTCATATTCACTTTACAGCTAGAAATTAACATACATTACTGTACTGAACTCTATTATGCAGTGGGCAACAGTCATACAGTACACTGGGACATGCATGGTGGCCATGAGCAAGTAACTTATGCGGTAGAAGAGGAGGAGGATGCAGGAGAACGAACCTCTATCTGCAAATGTAAACAAAGATAAAATAAAAATTATAAATAACCAAAGAAAGACTAAAAAACGAAAAGAAAAATGAATTATGCAATGCCCAAATCTACCATATGACAGATTAAAAAACTTAATCTACATTCTCTAGAGAGGTGCAGAGTTAGGGGGGATATGATTGAGGTATATAAATGGTTTAAAGGGATTAACAGGGGTGATATTAATAAGTTTTAAAAATTCATGATCAAACCAGAACTCGTAATGGGTAATGGATTTAAGCTTGATAAATTTAGGTTCAGAAGGGAAATTGGTGAAAATTGGTTTGGTATTACCGTAGAGTAGCTGATGCAAGAAACAGGATTCCTAGTAGGATAATAAATGCCAATACTTTAGACCCCTTCAAATGTAGATTAGATAGACATATGACAGAAGTAGGGTGGGTGGTTTAAAGGGATTAGCAAGGGTGATATTAATAAAGTTTTAAAAATTCATGATCAAACCAGAATTTGTAATGGGTAATGGATTTAAACTTGATAACTTTAGGTTCAGAAGGGAAATTGGTGAGAATTGGTTTTGTAATACCGTAGAGTAGCTGATGCATGGAACAGGATTCCTAGTAGGATAATAAATGTCAATACCTTAGTCACCTTCAAATGTAGATTAGATAGACATATGACAGAGGTAGGGTGGGTGTATATATAATGTATAATGATGATGATCTTTTCTTATCATAATCCTCTTTGTACTCGTGGAAGAAGCGTCTGCGGGCGCTTATTTAAAGAAAGAAAAAAGGGGGGGTGTTATTCGCGAAAGTCGAATTTTTTTACTATTATTCTTTGGTGGCGTTATTGCAATTTCGTGTTTAAAAAAATCGCGCATAAAAGGAACAAGGTGTAACAATGTTTCCACCTGTATTTCCCGCCTAAGTAACAGGGACCCTTACAGACGAAAGTTTTGTGAGACTTTCTTATGAATTAGTTAGTTGCTCTCCTGAGACACTACAAGACACTTGAGTCGAAGAATGTGCTTTACAGATACACCTAGTTCACTTTTTACACGTGTTTATAATCTGCAAAATTGGAATAACACCCCTACAACAATAATAGAAAACAATAGGAAATTCGCAAATAACGCCCATGCAAAATAATTAGAAAAAAATATTTCATTTTAGTAAATAATCGACCGCCTTGGAGGCACTTTTCCGCCATGCTCCTCCTCTTCTACCGCTTAATGCGATCGGATATTATGAAGATAATGGAAAAAAGCATTAAGAACAAACCGTACACAAATTTGCGATATAATATAGTCAGGGAAATAGCGTGCGAGGGTGCATCAGCTGATACGGAAGCGCCAAAACGTTTGCAGATAGAGATTTGTTCTCCCGCATCCTCCTCCTCTTCTACTGCTTAATGCGATTAGATATTATGAAGAGTATTGAAAAAAATAATTAAAAACAAACAGCAAACAATCTTGCGATACAATATCGTCAGGGAAATAGCTTGCGAGGGTGTATCAGCTGATACAGAAGCGCCAAAACATTTGCAGATAGAGGTTCATTCTCCCGCATCCTCCTCCTCTTCTACCGCTTAATGCGATCAAATATTATGAAGAGAATTGAAAAAAAGCATTACGAACAAACAGCAAATACACTTTCAATAATATATCGTCAGGGAAATAGCATGTAGAGAATATATATATTTCATTTAAGTTTCCCATGTACAGTACGATATACGTTTTCTTTGTAACGAATTGTATACATTTTCTTTTTGTCTAAGCTGACTTTGTTTACGTTAAGATTTCGTGCAGCATGGTTGATATGTAAAGAAGATAGAATAATGTTTAGAACCAAGGAATATTAATAATACTATAATCTTGAAAATTAGATAAACCCCAAATAGGGTGAGTAAATAAATATTTTATGAGCAAGATATTGTGCCTGAATAGTGATAAGCATCAGCCGATACGGAAGTGGCAATATGTTTTGGTTAGAGGTTCGCTCTCCCGCATCTTCCTCCTCTTCTACCTCTTAATGCGATCGAATATTATGAAGATAATCGAAAAAAGCATTAAGAACAAACAGCAAACAAATTTGCGATATAATATCATCAGGGAAATAGTGTGCGAAGGTGCATCAGCTGATACGAAGGCGACAAAATGTTTGCATCCTCGTGCTCAAAAATAGCATACACCCAAAAAATCTGCAATATAAAATACATATGTTCGCCAAAATATCCGCAATGCACTGAATTCGCGGTAGGTAAATGGCGATATAGCGAGGGATTACTGTACTGTATATCATATAGAAGGCAACAACACTAAAGTTACATCAAAGCGAGAGACCCAAACCTCCCAGACAGATTAGATCTAGTCGTATAAAAAGCATGTTGGTAGTTATGGCGCTGTTGCAAAAAAGAGTAAATAATAAATTAGAATGTGTATTCTGTGGGTGGCAAGGTCATAAATCAGAGCAATGTAAAAAAGTAGTTAGCACAAATGAATGCAGAGACAAACTGAGAGACAGGAACAAATGTCTGAGATATACTCAGTAAGGTCATTATGCAAATGAATGCTACACTCAAGTAAACTGTAACAAGTGTAAGAAAAATGGTCATCATGCAGTCTTGTGCTACAAACAAGAATCAAAGTGTCCTAAAAGGTTTGAAGAGCTTACATTTCTGAAGCAACAGTCAGAAACTTGTTAAAAATTAAAAAAATGGGTCAAGCTATGAGCACGAACATTCTGACTCGGAAAAGGACAAGAAACATGTTCATGTGATGACTATAAATGCAGTACAAAAGCAAATAATGAAGCTAAGTTTACCATCATTTACTCTGTCTACTGCCAGTGGAAAAAAAAGCAGTTCAGAGGGAAACCTTTGGGTAAACACTGGGTTATTCTTCATTACAGATTTCCAGTGTTCCTTTATAACCAGGGAATTAGCTGAAATGCTTAAATTAAGCCCAGTAGATGAAATAACTCCGGATATTGATGCCTTTCATTCTGAAACAAAGAAAGAAAATTTTCCTGCTGTAAATGCAGGAAAATTGGGGCAAAAAATATTCAGAGTTAAATTACTCATAGTTGATGATATGCTAATTAGCATCCACACTCCAGGAATAGCAACGCCTGCAAATGTGTTCAAGTCTAATGGTCCCAAGCTGGCTGATGAAGATATTCATAGTGATGGACTGGAGAACATTGGCACTGTTATTGGTGCCTTACATTTAATTAAGTTTGTTGGGATGTCTATAATTTGATGGAAACACCGGATGGTGTCATGTTGTATGGCCATATTCCTTGTAATACTCAACATGAACACAGTAATGTGCAAAACCAAATTGTTTTGAAAGTAGGAATACAATTATTGCCTGCTTCTATGCAAGAGTTGATTGCAGAGGCCATTGAGCCTGTTAATAAGTTGTGAAAGCCAGAGAGTATTGGAGTAAATTAGCAAGAAGTGAATTATGAAGATAAAACTACACTTAGAATTTTTACAGATTCTGTTCCCTGGAAGCCTATCCACCCTCCTCTCCAAACAATTTTCAAAGAGCCTTTGGACAAATGAAGGCTTTGGTGGAACAGTCGAAGGTATTGGAGAATTCCTGTGTAGATATTTTGTTAGATGCTTGTATCAGTGAAGAAAAACAGCTTGATATATTCAATACTGCAATATGTAATGTTGGCAAATGCCGAAATATCACTGCTAGCATGGAATTACAACAACAAAAAGCTTCAAAAGGTAGTGGATCAGTGTTTTTATGAAAAGCCTATATCCTGAACTATCAGTCTTGGGTTTAATCTGGAATGTTAAAACAGACAAGTTGTCTTTGAAAGGTCTGAAGGCTAGAGAAGAAATGTTGACCAAACTTCTGTCACTGGTGAGTATAGTTTTTGATCCCTTAGATCTAATTTCACCCTTGCTAAGATGAGGAAAAATTCATATTCAGAGAACCTGATCTGAAAAGCTCTTATGGGAAGATCTGTTATCAGAAGTATATAATAAGGAATCATCAAATTATCAAAAATTTGAATGACAAGCTGCCCAAAGGGTTGAAAATTATGGGCACGCTTAATCCTTAATGATAAATTGTAGCACTGATTGGGAGACTCTCCCCCTTTTTCTTTTTTGGAGGGGCCCAGGATGTCTTGAATATATTTAAAGACAGCTTATTTCTACATACATATGTAAGTTATTTGTATGACAGTTTCGTTTTTATTGTAGCTGATGTGTATGTTTGTATATTTACAGACACAGTATGTGTATGTATTCATTTATATCAAGTATGCACGTATATTCATAGGCTAGCTGTCGAAGAGAGAGAAATATAAGACACCAAAGGTTTAGCCATTAACCTGTCACTGCCTGGGAATGCGAACAAAGAACCGCTATATGTAATAATGTTTCAACCCATATCTCCTGCGTAAGTACCAGGGGCCCCTACAGACGAGGGGAGGTTTGTGAGACTTCCTTACGAGTTAGTTCGTTGCTCTCGTGAGACGCTACTAGACATTAAAGTTGAAGAACGTGCATTAGAGGTATATGAACTAGAAGACATTCGAGCTT
Organism: Halocaridina rubra; assembly: GCA_037179515.1. Classification (NCBI taxonomy): domain Eukaryota; kingdom Metazoa; phylum Arthropoda; class Malacostraca; order Decapoda; family Atyidae; genus Halocaridina; species Halocaridina rubra. The sequence continues at coordinate 6,412 of JAXCGZ010010079.1, read as the reverse complement.
GATTAAAAGTCCTGTGATTACCTTTGTTGGAAACATCTGCACTTCAGTATCGATGTGTACAGAATTAACTCACTTCTAACACTGCTTATAACTATGTGTGAGGAACAGAATGAGCTCATATAAGTAGACCAGTTGTAGGTAGAATATATGGCGGAAAATGTATTATTCTGTACGAGGAAGTTTAAATCTAAGGTGATGAAAGTTTATGTGTTAATTCACATATCTACACTTCACAAGCCCCTTATAAATATTTGTAAGTATGCTTATGCATGTGATATTAATTATCTATCTATCTATCTACCTTGGCTGTTTTCCCCTTAAATTGGAGCGTAGCCAACATCAAAACTAGAAAACAATAAGGGGATTACTTTGCTCTATGGGAAATGACAAGGAAGCTAGCAACTGTTCAGATGGCACTGGTGGAGTGTCACAGCCCATCCTCCCGGCTCTTCCACAACCTGTGCCGCTTCACCATTGCCAACTCCCCTACTGCCCCTAACACAGCGCTACCTCTGTAAGATGCAGCCCCGTGGTAACAGCAGATGCCCATCAGAGCTGTGTCACAATCGCTCGCCACTCATTCCTATTCCTAGCACGCTCGCTTGCTTCCCTCACATCCATCCTCCTATCATTCAGGGCTTTCCTTACTCCATCCATCCACCCAAACCTAGGCCTCCCTCTAGCATTTCTCCCATCAACTCTTGCATTCATCACCTTTTTCACCAGTCTTTCATCACCCATCCTTTCCACATGGCCAAACCATCTCAGAACATTCATATCTACTCTAGATGCAATTTCTCTCCTCACACCCATTCTTGCTCTCACCACTTCATTCCTAACCCTATCCAACCGAGATACACCATTCATACTCCTCAGGCATTTCATTTCAAGTACATTTAGTTTCCGTCTTGCTCTTACTTTCATACCCCATAACTTTGATCCATACATCACAGTTGGCACAACCACTTTCTCATACACAACTTTCTTAACATTCATTTCCAACCCTCTATTCTTCATCACTTCTTTCAATGCACCCAACACTTTACATCCTTCATTCACTCTGTGATACACATCTGCTTCCACTCCACTATTTGCAGCTATGACCGAGCCTAAATACTTAAACTGATCAACTTCCTCAAGTGTCTCTCCATTCAACATAACATTCAATTCAGTACCATCCTCAATTCTTGTACACCTCATAACCTTACTCTTTCCCACATTCACTCGCAACTTCCTTCTCTCACACACCATTCCAAATTCTGACACTAACTGACACAACTTCTCCTCTGAATCTGCCACCACAACAGTATCATCTGCAAACAGCAACTGATTCAGCTATCACTCGTTATCATCCCCATCTACCATTCTCACACCTCGACCATGCACTCGCTCATTCACCTCTCTTACGACTCCATCAATATACAAATTGAACAGCCATGATGGCATCACACATCCCTGTCTCAGTCCCACACTCACTTCATTCCCTACCCTAACACAAGCTCTACTGCTCTCATGCAAACTCTTCACTGCATGCAACAATTTACCATTAATTCCATATACTGTAATTTCAAAACATTCCACATTGCCTCTCTATCAACTCTATCATACGCTTTCTCCAGATCCAAAAGTGCAAAATACACATCCTTCCCTTTGCTAAATATTTCTCACATAACTGCCAAGCTATAAAAATCTGATCTATACAAACTCTACCTCTCCTAAAACCACTCTGCACTTCTGAAATCACATTTTCTGTCTTATCCCTAATCCTATTAACCAGTATTCTACCATACACTTTTCCTACCACTCTCAACAAACTTATACCCCTAAAATTACTGCATTCATACACATCTTTACCTTTTTATAGGGGCACTATACAAGCAATCACCCATTCCACTGGCACCATTGACAACATAAAAGCATATATTAAACATTCTCACTAACCATTCCAATGCAGTCACATCCCCTTCTATCAACATCTCCGCTCTCACACCATCCATTCCAGGTGCTTTACCTGCTTTCGCTTCATACAATGCCCTTTTCACCTCCTCTCTTGTAATCTCTCTCTCATTTTCATCTCCCATTACTGGCACTTGAACACCCCCCCCACTGCCACTATAGCTGCCACAGAGGTATGCAAAGCGCTGATGGATTTAGATGTTCATAAAGCTACAGGTCCTGATGACATATCCCCTCATGTGCTTAAAAAATGCGCAAACACAATATCAGTGGCACTAAGTATCATATTTAAGGAGTCACTGGAGTCGGGGGAGATTCCAAGATGCTGGAAACAAGCAAATGTGATACCTATCTTCAAAAAGGGAAGGAGGGATACGGCTCTGAACTATAGACCAGTTTCCTTGACCAGCATAGTTTGCAAAGTTATGGAGAAACTACTAAGGAAACATATCTCTCTTCACTTGGAATCCTTCAACTTTTTGTCAGTGAGGCAACATGGCTTCAGAGAAGGTAGATCAACAGTAACAAACTTATTAGAATTTTATGATGAGGTAAGCCAAATCTTACAGGAAAGAGAGGGCTGGGCAGATTGCATATTCCTAGACTTCCAGAAAGCGTTTGACTCTGTTCCACATGGGAGACTTATTAGGAAGCTGCACTCAATGGCTAGAATAGGTGGAAATGTTTTGGAATGGATAAAAACTTACTTAGAAGGAAGGGAACAGAGGGTTAGAGTAAGACACTCAGTGTCTGAATGGAGAAGAGTTAGTAGTGGAGTTCCACAGGGTTCAGTCTTAGGGCCACTTTTGTTCCTTGTATATGTAAATGACCTACCAGAGTCTGTAAATTCATTCATGAATATGTTTGCAGATGATGCAAAGATTGTGAAGGAAGTAAAAAACGAGAACAATGGTAGAGAACTTCAGGAGGATCTAAATAATCTGCATGAGTGGTCAGAAAAGTGGCTAATGAAATTCAATACTTCAAAATGTAAGGTAATGAGAATGGGTACAAGTGCAAGAAGGCCTAAGCTTGACTACTCGGTGGCTGGAGTACAACTTCAAGAGACAGAAAATGAGAGAGATCTAGGAGTAAACATACTGGCAGATTTGTCTCCAGAAATACATATAAATGGCGTAGTAAGGGCAGCATATGCATTCTTATCAAATGTAAGGGTAGCCTTCAGGCACATGGACAAGGAAATGTTCAGAAATATTTATGTAACCTATGTGAGGCCAAAACTCGAATATGCAGCCCCCTTTTGGAATCCGCACTTGAAAAAGCACATAGCTAAGCTTGAAAAAGTTCAAAGACATGCCACGAAACTGGTGCCAGAAATACGCAATCTTGGTTATGATGAGAGGCTGAGGGAATTAGACTTGCCATCACTCGAAGCTAGAAGAGTAAGGGGGGATATGGTGACAGTCTTTAAATTCCTTCATGGTTATGATAGAGTGGATAGGGATCGATATTTCGATATGGCAGGCTCTAGAACTAGAGGTCATAGTTTGAAGCTTCGTAAGAAAACTTGTTTGCAGGATGTAAGGAAATACTTTTTCAGTGTAAGAGTAGTTGATAATTGGAATTGGCTAAGCGAGGAGGTAGTTAATGCTATCTCAATCCATAGTTTTAAGGACAGGTATGATAAGTATCACTAAGTCTAAAAATGGAACCGATCAGGAGACGGGAAGATACGAGCTTTGGGCTCTTTCCCGTAAACACAATTAGGTAATCACAATTAGGTAATCTATCTTCCTTAACATTCAGCAAGCACTCAAAATATTCTGCCCATCTTTTGCTTGCATCATTCCCTCTTAACATCTGTCTATTCACATCTTTCACTGTCTCTTCCATCCTCGATCCACCCTTCCTTACTCTCTTCACTTCTTTCCAAAACTTCTTTTTATTCTCCTCATATAACCTACTAAAATCCTGTCCCCACCTAACATTTGCCAACCTCTTCTCTTCCTCTACCTTCCGCTTGGTTTCCACATTTTTCTCCCAATATCTTCCTTACTTCTCCCTACTGTTACATTGCAGCCATTCCTCAAAAGCCCTCTTTTTCTCTTCCACCTTCATTTTCACCCCTTCATTCCACCACTCGCTGCCCCTCCTCATGCCACCTCCAACAAACCTCTTTCCACACACATCACTTGCATTTCCCACAAAACATTCTTTCATCAACCCCCATTCCTCTTCTAACTCCCCAACTTCTCTTTCTTTCACCCTGTCATATGCCACTTTCAACCTATCATGATATTCCTGTCTCTTCGCTGGCTTTTTCAACTCTTCCACCTTCACCATTCCCCTTCTACATCCCCCCCCACTCTATTTTCCCACTCTTTTGCTACTACCACTTTTGCTTTAACCAAAAAATGATCAGACATCCCAGCAGCTACACCCCTAAATGCATGCACATCTTTCACTCTACTAATCATGCTCTTTGCTACCAACACATAATCCATCAATGCTTTCTTTCACTCTTCCATTTGCCACTCTCATCCATGTATACTTATTTATTCTCTTCTTGAAAAATCTATTACCTATTGCCAACTCTTGCTCCACACACATATCTAACAGTCTCTTGCCACTCTCATTCCCACCTGGTACCCCATACTTTCCTACAACACCTTCTACCTCTCCATCACCCACTCTGGCATTCAAGTCACCCAACACAATTACATAGTTCCTTCTACTCAGACCATCCACACACCTAGTTAACTCATTCCAGAATTCGTCCCGCTCTTCCTCACTTCTCTCACATCCTGGCCCATACACACTAACAAAAGCCCAACATTCCCTACCTATCCTAGCCCTCACCCACATCAGCCTAGATAACACTTCTTTCCATTCCACTACCTTAATTACCATCCATTCACTCAGCAATAATGCCACACTTTCTCTCGCTCTCCCCCTTTCAACCCCAGACACCCTACCTGTCACATCACCAAATGCCACTTCTCCTTTTCCTTTCATCTTCGTCTCACACAGTGTCAATACATCCATTCTCCTCCTACTAAACATATATCCAATCTCACATCTTTTGCTCTTTATCGTACTACAACCACGCACATTTAGACACCCCAAAACTAGAGTTTGGGGAGAAGTTATTCTCCCCTTCTTCTTTGACGTCTCGCAGGAAGTTAATACAAGGGGGGGATTCCTAGTCCCCTTGCCCCATCCACTTTTAGTCGCCTCTTAAGACACGCAGGGAATACGTTGGGGCTATTCTTTGATGCTGTCCCCGCCACCACAAGGCACTCCCTGCCACCACAGGGCACATATTATCTTATTAACTACTACGAATGCAGGAGTGAGTAATGTCGTCCCTCATATGCCAGCTACTCACAACTCTACAGAACTAATAAATACACGGAAAGTCTCGAGTCAATCACAGATGTTCTATATTATAATCTTTGAGTTATTTAGGCACTACTATTTCTACTAATCATTATAATTATTATAAGTTTTCTGAGTACTATTATTGAAATTATTAGGCTACCTTCATAAACTGCCAATTCTACCCTAGCAGTGAACTATGAATATATATAAAAATATAAATTACAATACTAATAAATATTGTGGTAGTGGTTTTTTTAGTGTTATAATTTATATTTCCCTCTCAGATGATATTCCCGTAAACACATGTTGTGACAAAAGTATCAGTGCACACTATAGCTATCAGTATCCCTTTCCTGCATATGAATAAATAAACTAGTAAATAAATAAATAAAACTTTCCTTCTTTACGTAGAAAACAATCTGTTGTTTTTAACATCTATATACATGAGCCATTTTTCCTCTTATAAGGAGAGTGGCTGAGTCAAGGCAAAATAGCGATTAGAGACTTGATAACCTAGAAAAGACAAATTCGGCTAGACTGCGAAGTGTCAAACAGGGGGTGAAAGAATAGTAGGACTAGAATGCATGCTTAATTTGTACTCTGCTTGTCTAGTGGCACTTATTTTTCTTATATTATTGAGAGTAGTTGTGGGAATGGGAAGGTTGTTAAGTTTCTGTTTTACTAAGGGGACTCAAAGTACTGAACTCGGTTAAGTTCACAGACAGACAGGATAGATATTACTGTACTTGAACACCCCACCCGTATACAGCTTTCTTTTAATTTTGGAAATGCAATGACAAAAAATTTTTTTTTAGCAATTTTTGGAGCTGGAACAAATTTTAAATTTATGAAATGCTGCCTCAAATCCCAGAGGTGGTGAGCACGATTTTGATTCCCGGCACCACAGATGAATGCCAAGATTTTGGCCTCAATTCGACGATCACCTCTGTCACACAGGCAGAGTAGAATAGAGGACACTGAAATTGCAGAAACAGAAACGACACACTGTTAATAATGGGAAAACCAAAAGCACGAGCACACAAATAATGAGTTTCCAATATTATACTTACAGGATGAAAATATGTAGTGGCATAGTGTATTTTCTTTCTTTATT